>PVJA010030285.1:0-25913 GCA_004027025.1 Myocastor coypus | reverse complement strand
GCCATGACAGCCCTGCCTCCAGGTGGGCTGAGCTGGCCAGAGTCAGGGTGTAATGGCTCATGCCTATAATCTCAGACCTGGGGAGGCTGAAAACAAGAAGGTCACCAGAATCTGAGCTTGTTAGTGAGACCCTGTCACAACCAAATGCATTAAAAAAATGAGCTGCCATTTGGGGACAGGAAAGGACCATGTGGAGGCTGGGGGGGGGGCATGTCCTTGCATGACTGCAGGCTGATGTTTCTCCCCAGCCTGGTAAGCTAGCGTTAGCTGGGGTGTGATGGTCCTGTACAGGCCTGCCTTAGTGTCTTAGTCTGTTTGTGTTGTTATAACAGAATATTCCTGGGGCTCAGTAATATGTAAGAACAAAAGTTAATTCCCACAGAACCAACGTCTGGGAAGTCCAAGTCTAAGATGCCAGAGAAATTTGGTTATGGTGTGGTAGAAGGCAGAAAAGCAAGGTGGCCAAGCACCTTGGGGAGCCTCACTTCTAAGCACCCTCCTCCCATTCCGAGGGCGGAGTCTTTGTGGCTTTACCACCTCCCAAAGGCCCTTTCTCTCAATGATGCCCCATGCAGACACATGCAAACTGTAAGTGCTAGGCGAGACCGCGGTTCAGAGCAGGGCACACATGCGAGGCATGGGTTTCTTTTCTTTTACAAAGGAGTCTTTTTCTCCAGGCAGCTCTTCTGCAGGCAGCATTGACATTGACGAGAAAGTGGCCATCGGCTACAGGCACTGAGTCATCTCAGGGTGAGGGCATTTGGAACCAATTCACAATGACTGGTGTAACTGGTATGAATTTCATTTCCTGCCTGGACGGCACTCTGGGCTGGGCTTAGGTGTGGGTGGAGGTAGGATCATGGTGTGCACACGAGTCCTAGCACCTTGCACGCACCAAGCCCCATGATCCTTAAAATAACGCTGTGCAGTAGAGCTGCTTCCTGCTCGGTTCTATTGGCTCCGCTTCTACACATCAATTAAAATTTAGAGAAATGTTTTCCAGAAACAAACAAACAAAAAAATGTTAATTTTTATGACATGATAACTTAAACATATATATAAAAATAAAGAAAGGGCTATGCGCTGTGTGAGTCCATTGTCTGAAACTCAAGACAGAAAAAAGTTATAGTAGTAACCCATCAGTAGGGACCAGGGATTAGGGCTTGGGAGGATTGGCTGTAGATCATCAGAAGGGAACTTTCTGGGCTGAGGGAAGTCTTCCAGATAGCCGTGATGGTCTTCCTATGTCTCTTGGTGAAATTGTACCAGTTCGTATGGCTAAATGGTGGATTCTTTGGTACGTAAACCAGCTCAGTGAAACTGAGGGGCCCATCCCATAGCACGGGCACCGCTATTTGCCTCATCTCAGTAGTGAAGAGACTTATTAGGAGCTTGGACAACTTCCCCAAGGTCACGGCAAACAGGCAATGGAGCTGGGCCTCAGGGCTGGAAGGAGCAACTTCCCCACCCCTCACTTCTACAACTTACAGCTGCTCATGCACAGAGGTCAGAGCTCCTCGCCTGGGATAGGGCGTGTGGGGGTGTACGTTGGTCTTCAAGAGGTATATGCATTGGGCAGGAAATGCTTAGCAAGAGACAAGGACCTCACAGAAACAGCAGCTGCTCTGGGGTGGCCACTTGGGTCCATGTACAACTTTTTCTTTTCTTCCTGAAGCAGATAGTATTGTTTCCTAACATGCAGCAAACTGAGGTTCTGATGCAGATATCAGCCATCCCAGAGCCTTCCCTCTCTTCTTGGCTGGATGTGTGATTTAAAACCTCCTGGCTAAGCTTATTTTGCCAAATAGCTCCTGCAGGATTCATTATCAAGGCCAAATCCAGAAATTTCTAGCCCAGTGCATAGATTCAGAGCAAGAAAATGTGTTCACCCAGGCTACCACCATGACTAAGGAATATGGTTTCTCCCGCTTTGCAGGAAGAGATAGATGTGGTCACAGGCAAATTGACACATACATAATACCTTGCTTACTGTATTTTAAAGATGACAGGAAATACGACAGACGTAAGTAACTTCCAGGTTGCTGTCCACCTGGGAGCAAAAGTGAAATGAAGCCACTGTCCTCACCAAGCACGCTGAAGTACGCTGGGTCGGATTTCACATCACTCCTGCACTGTTCGGAGCATTAGGCTCTGGTCTCAGTTTACAGCCCCCAAAAAGTGCAAACTGTCCTCAAAGGCACGCTAGGAAGAGCTGAGAAAGCATCTCAGAGAAGGGCATTTGGGATTAGAGAGCCTAGACCTGCCTGCAATTCAGCAGCCATTTAGAGGCAGAACCAGAGGGGCGAGGTGACCGGTGGAAGGTCATAGGCATGTAGCTGGAATCAGAGACTCGGGTTTGGCTCTGTAGCGCCTACATGGCTGAAGGCAGGCTCTTTGCCGCCTCCGGGTCTTTCTCCATCCCATGTAAAATAGTGCTGGCAGGTGCTAGCTTTCAAGATCGCTGTGAGGATTGGGTGTCATCTGTCTTCAACAGATGACAGCCGGTGATGGTAGTCATGTGAGTTCATTGTGCTTGTCCCCATATATTTTACCCTCAGGAGGTTTGGCTCACGTGCATTCTAAGATTTAGGCTGGCTCAGGACTTTCTTGTGCAGCAGTTTATGGGTTACAAAACCCTACCTAAAGGTTTATGTTTTGCACCATACCATTACACTATCACATGTATAGGTCCAGCATCACTGGGCCCATCTCATAATTTGAGAGGCCCTCAAAAGATGAAATGATGGTTCAACTCCACTCTTACCACGTTTACACAGCTAGGAAGGTCCAGGAGTCAGCTGGTTGTTCTGAGTCAAATGCTGCTTTCTGCCCACGGTCCTAGAGTCAGACTCTTAGGCCAGTGCCTTTCCCCTTCCTGGACTCACCTCTGACTCCCTGCAGCCAGCGCTTTTGGAGACAGCCTTCATCAAGCTGAGCCTATGCACAGTTATGAGCGTTATCCTGGCGTTGCCCTTTGAGTGCTGAGATGTGGATAGATTTATAGAGGCTGACTCTGGCTGGTATTTGGGAATGGATAATTACTTGCACTTGCTATATCGGAAACTGCTTCGGCTAAATATTTACTGCCCAGAATTCTGCCCTTTCCAGCTGATTCTGAGCATAAGCATGCCACAGGCGAATACGTGGCACAATTCATTTGGGGTGGCCATAAATCTAAGGCTTCCACAAGAAATGGTGCAAAAAATTAATGGAACATGAAATCAAGTAAATGGGATTGAGTACAGTAATTAGTTCATCTTTTAATCCTCAGGTCTGTTTATTATCTGTCAACTGGCGGGCAGTTAAGTCAGCACCATCGAGATGATTAGCTTTGTTTCAGCCTAAGTTTATCGATATGTCAGAGCAAATGAATCTGGGAGTTTTAAACAGCTCTATTTTGAATTGTACAGCAGCATATCATGAAAGGGCTAGACATCTAATGGTTTAATTTTGCAATATTGTTACCCTAGATTACTTACGCTTAATATTACTGAGGTAATCGGAGAGAGTGAGGGGAAAGGGTCAAGCTACATGGAAGCGTCATCACTTATATCCATACGTTTTTTTAAAATTACTTTTTATAAGAAATTATAATGTGACAGTTTCAAATCACATCAGTAGTACATTCACAATAATTGATACAATGCATATTGTTGTCCTCGTTGTAGTTACACAGGGCACAGGGTGTAGACATGATACATTTTCTAATGGTTACTGGTACAATAGATTTCTTCTGTTTGATCTAAGAGAAGGTAGCTGTATACATAGTCAAATGTTCCATAATGACAGTGTGTTACTGGCGAAGCTGGCAATGTTAGAAGCTGTTAATTTGAGCCTTTTACAGCTCAGCATGCTATACTACCCTTATGTTGTCCTTAGGTTTTTAATGCAGTAGTATGACAGCTTGTGCATATTGAGAAAGGATCATTACATCTTTATACTGTCTATATTTAGTCTTTCAATATTTAATTTCATATTTTTCCTGTTATGTTAATAGTCCTTTTGACTTCTATATCCATTTCTTCATGGATTCTTAACACTATTATTATGGTTTGTGTCTAGTTGTCCCCACAAAGCCTCATATGGTCATGGGGCAGGGACTTCTAGAATTTGAGGTTAACTCATGATTCACCGGGATTATGAGTGACCCAAGGCTGGGATTAGGGGTTAGTACTTCTCCCAGCCCCGGGGTGGACAGCCTGAATGTAACGTGAGAGAGACACAGAGGCAGACTTCCTTTCTGTCGCCATTTTTGCTGCTGCTCTTCTCTTGGCTCCTCTTGCTCTTTGCCACTGCCATGAACCGCCGCCCTCAGCCCTGTGCTACTCTGTCTTGGAGTTAGTCAAGTGTGGACTGCAACCTCCAGTAACTGTGAGCTAAATAAGCCATCGCTCCCTTCATTTTGTATGTCAAGTATTTGTCCTAGCAACTGGAGAACGGAAACTGAGACAGCTGTTCATGTTTATCAAACATTGTCCAGCGTCTCGGTTGTGCTGAGGCTGAGCTGATAAATGCCCTCTCACTGGGGCTTTGCTCACTAACGTAGGACAGGCGGTTCTTGAGCTGTCCTTTCCCCACTGGGTGATTATATCAAATGCCCTAAACAAAGGTTTGATCTAGAACTTGATGAAGTTTTGAAGGTGATTTGAAAGATTCGGGAAATGCGGGTTCTGATCCTCATTCTGCCATCAGTCTCGCTGAGCTCCAGTGGGTCTCTTGCCCTTCTGCTGTATTTTTTTTTTCCCTTTTTTGGACAGAGCTGGTGTGTCAGAAGTGATGTCCTCAGAGGAGCCTCTGTCGGGGACACCTGAGTTCAGAGGTTTGTGTGCATTTGCTCTTTCCAAAGCCAGGTTGTTCATGGACTGGGAGATGAGATCTTTCATGGAAACTCGGAGAGTTTTCTTGAATTATTTACAGTAGTCAGAGCAGCAGCAAATGGGTCATTTTTACTTAAACTTTTTTTTTTTCAATTGATTTTATTCCTTTGGGTGTGGAAATGAGTTTAAAAACCCTTGCTAGGGGGCCTGGCAGGATGGCCCAGTGGTCTAAAGCGCCTGCTTAGGAAAGCTTAGGCGATTGCAAGGACCGCGGTTCATCTCCAGCACCACATGTTGTGCCAGCCCTGCCCTCAGGGAAGGCTGAGCCGGCCATAAAAATAAATAAATACACAAACAAAAGTTCTGAAACAAGAAAAAAAATAAAAACAAACAAACAAACAAATAAAATCCTTGCTACGTCATGGAAGTGTTAGGAGTGGTACTCATCCTGAAAGGAAAATTAAAATTTTTAAATAAAGCCTGCCAAGGATATTCCCCCAAACCAGACATGTCCACAAAAGCCTGATGACAAGGCATTTCTTCCTTTGTAAAACTCATACTTGTTTAACTGATGGGCTTATGTGTAATTGAAGATGTTCAACTTCCCTTAGCAACCTATGATGTCATCGGACCCTCCAATCACAATGCATCAGATCTGCTTTTGTGCTTCCTTGCTTTCCCTCCCTATCAACGTCCTCAAACTCTGCTTTTTACTCTTTGAGGGTAATTGTAGTCAAGATCACTGGCGCAATAAAACTGCCTCCTAAACCACCTCAGTGCTATGCGTTGCGGTGTCTGATCTGTTTTCTGTAACAATCCCTCTAACTGCAGTATTACCGGTTACTAAATAGAGAACTTATTCACCACACTTAATGCGATGGCAGCGACGATCAACAGGGCAGTGTTAAGTCTGAGGCTGAGCTTAGGTCCTACTGCAGTCCATTCCTATCTTTAAAACCATCTCTGCAATGCCACTCTGCTCTAGCTGTTCTTCAGGAAGCACTGGGGGAGGTCAGAGTGCAAGAAGAGGATGGGGTGGGGCTGTCGTAAGGGCCTCCCCCCGGGGAAGGGGAGGGGGAGGGGGAGGGACCATGCCAGCGTACGAGGCAAGTGATGAGGGAGTCACCAGGGTGGTGAGCTGACCTCAGCAGGATGCCTTCAAATGCAGTGTCCTCTCTCTTAGGCTGCCCTGCTGTGTCCATCTAAAATTGGCAATTGAGAAAGGTGCTGACTTGCCTGAGCCATCCTTTCCAGAAATGATTGTAAAAATGTCCAAAGGGAAAGCTTTCTATCCAGAGAGCAGAGTCACGGTCCACTCGCTGGTGTGTTTATATTGAGCCTGGCCACCAGCTGGGCTCCCGACCCCTCTTTGCTTTGCTGCCCTAGGACCAGCTTGCTCAGTCTGGGTGGCACTGACTCCTGCTATGTGGCGCTTTGGCTTTCAGCACAGGCAAAGACCAGCTTCCTACTTTGATCCTGGGAGGAATTCCAGGCCTGAAATGAAGAATCTAAATGAATTATTCTGGCACCCTAGCCCTCAACTATCTCTTTGCTCCTCCCAGGTACTCTGAAGAATTCACTTACCTCGAATTTGTGAGTAATTTAACATGAAAAAAAATCTCTAGAACTTCTGTTCATATTGACATTAACTTGATTAGGTTTGTTATTATGATTACAGAATTTAGTTCATCGCATCCTGGGCGTAATTTAGGCACGTTGAAAGCTACAGTATTAAATTATCTTCATTTACTCATTCAATCTCTTTGTTTAGCAGTATTTACCAAGAGCCTATTATGCATATGAGGAGATATTTAAGAAGTCCCCGGGACTGCAGGGAGTTAGCAGTCTGACTGGGGAGACAGAGTCCTCAGCAAGGCCTCTATGGGCCAGATTCTGTGGCTTTTTTTTTTTTTTTCCTTTGGGTCTTCCCATTGTGTTGGGCCAAGAGCAGGCCAATAATCATCAGTGTGGGGTCACAGGTGAGCACTGGCCCTCATGAGTGGGGTGCTGTATATCAGCTCGGGTTAAGCCCAGCCTTGCACATTCATCGGCTGGTGGATTTGGAGCTGTCGCTCCTCCAGGTAAGAAGCAGATCCCATTAAGGGCAACTGCACTGAGATACCATTTTGGATTAAATGGGCGAATCTACATCCCGGGGCCTTGGGATTCATCCAGAGTAAAAGCCAATGTCCACATCGAGTCTACACAAAGAGAACCCGCAAGTTCTGCACGTGCCTGGCATTGCCCTTATGTCTCCGTCCGACCCCATGCCCTGCCTCTTATGCATGTATCAGCCACTTCTGCGGTCTCTTAAAGGCTCAGAGCGCCCTCCAACTTCAGAGCCAGCGTTCAGCTGCTGTCCTCCTCTTGCACATTTCCGTGGTAGCCTCACAAATGTCTCCTCTCAGCAGGATCCACGTGTGGCCCTCCGTACTCAAACTCGAACTCCCCCCTTTCCACTCCAACCTTAGTTCCCTTACTCTGCCTTACTTCTGTCCCCATAGTCTTTTGTTGTATTCCAGGGGACCATGTCATGGGCTCATGTGTTTTCTTTGCTCAGTCTACTCCCTGTGGATTGTAAAGGCCTCACAGGGAGGGATCTCTCTGTCTCTGTCTCTCTCTTCTCTTCTCTTCTCTTCTCTTCTCTTCATTTTTGTCTTCTTCTTCTTCTTCTTCTTCTTCTTCTTCTTCTTCTTCTTCTTCTTCTTCTTCTTCTTCTTCTTCTTCTTCTTCTTCCTCTCTCTCTCTCTCTCTCTCTCTCTGTCTCTCTCTCCTCTCCTTCTTTTCCTTCTCCTCCTCCTTCCGTTTCTTTTACTGTAGCACATGATAGGCAGTCCTTGCGTATTAACCAGACAAACGAATGCAGGTAAATCAGCAAGCCTGTGAACAGCGGCCAGATGTTAACGCTGAGAATCTTTAACCTCTATGGGTATGATAGCACAAGTTCTGGACTGAGGTGCGCAGGACATGATCCAAGTCTATGCCTTGTCTTTTAGATGTGAAATTCCTCCAGGTTGACCATGGTTCAATCCTCTTCTCACATATTTAGGACAGGGACAAGTTAGGCTTTATGGGTACACACTGAATTTCATAAAGCTTATTTCCTTTCCCAGAGAAAACTCAGAAGAGGTCCTAAGGGTGACTATGAAGTCCAATAATTTTTTTTTCTCAGTTTCTAATGGAATTTCAAACTGTGGATTATTTTGTAGCAAAACACTCCATTTTCAATTTTCATGGGGGTATATCTATTGTTTACTTCATGAGTGCAACACTCAAAAATTTTGCCAGGGAAAATAAGCCTACGAAATTTTTGTTCTTGGAAGCCAGTCACATAGCTCAGCGGACTAAAGTGCATGCTTAGGCAGGCACAGTGATCAGAGTTTGATTCCAGGCGTATGGTGCCAGCCCTTCACCCCAGGCTCCCTGAGATAGCAATTGAGACTGGGGGTGGTGGCGCATGCCTGTAATCCCAGCGCTCGGGAGGCTGAAAAGCAGGAAAGATCACTACAAGTCCAATCAGGGTAGTGTAGTGAGATCCTGTAGTAAATGCATATATATATATATATTTTGTTGTTGTTCCTGGAATACTAGTAGTTGTTGAGTCAGCGATGAAGTGGCCCGTTCTATAAACATTGCTTAAATATTTAGTATGCGTCCGACACTGTGCTAGGTGCGCGGCACCCATGCTCTCTTCCTTCAGATGTTTCCCGTGATCGCGCATTCCTTCATTCAGTAGACACTTGTCGGCTGCCCTTATGTGGCAGACAGCCTACAAGATGACGGAGACGAAATTCACATTGACAAAAATCTATGGTTCCTATCCAGGTGGTCACGAGCAGGTGCAAGATCTACCTGGATGGGTAACGTCACAGATAGGGATCAGTAACATTTTTATGTAAAAAACCAGGTGGTCAATATTTTGGCCTTTGTGGGCTGCATATAGTCTTGGTTGCTACCTAGTCTTCCGCCTGTTCTCTTACTGTAAAAGTCAAATTAAGAAGCAAAATAAATGATAGATAATAGGAATCATGGATCTAGATCTTTTACCAAAGGCAAGAGGACCAAGAGATGGAGAGAAGGGGGAAGGGAGAGAAAGAGACCAAAAGAAGTAAGATGTGCTGTGGATGTGCACTAACTGATCGCGATGGCTGTGATCATTATGCACTGCAAACGCGTACTACTAAAACAGACATGCGCACGCACGCATCCATGTACGTACTCTTGCACGCATGCGCGAAGTTGTCACGCACGCATGCACGCACCCATGCACTCAGGCACGCACCCACGCACGCACCCGCGCACAGAATTAGCTCCTAGATTGGCCCTGGTCGTATGGTACGGTTTGCAAGCCTCTGTGAAAAAAGAACGTACAAGATTGTCTGAAAGTCGAGAGCTCATACGCCTGACTGGTTGGGAGGAGGGAGAGAGGAGCTAACAAGGGGGAAGCTTTTACAAGGAGGCTGAGGTAGAGGAGGAGCACGGAGAGGGAGGGAGAGCGGCGCTCTCATGGCACCCACGCGGCACTTCCGCAGGCTAACTGACCTGCTGTTTCAGCTCTTTCTCAACCTCCAACTGTGGCAATGAAGCATCTTTACCAGGACCCTTGAACCCACCAGGCCCCACAGCAAGGAGCGCCTGAGCCTCTGCCCTACCCCAGCCGCTCGCTAGGCCCTGGCTCTCCGATGGTTCCCCTCAGGGCTTTCCATACCCCCGCACACTTCGGCAACGTGTTGTGGTAGTTACGTATTCCCAGCACTCTGTGTTGCGTAGTGATGCCAGTTTCTCAAGGATACAAGTAATTAGACCCTTCTCGCCTTTTCTGTTGTGCCTTCGAAGCTGTTGATTCCAAGGCAGTTACCTCCAGTAGTACGGAGTCATCGAAAAAGGGCATGAAAGGGCATCTCCATGTTTTACATGTGACTTCTTAGTCCCCCTTCTTAATTGCCAAATCCAATCAGCATCTCCATAGCAACAGCTATGGTCTTTTCCCTCCCTCAAATATGTTTTGAGCAGGCTTGGAGACTCCAGGGCCTGGAATCTAGAAAGGTCAACGCCTCTGTCCTCCCCCCAGAGGCAGCAGTGCACACGTTTGTCTGCACAGCTGGTCATTTGCTTTCCCTGAATTTGATCCGAAGAGAGCTGTTCCGTAATCCTCTCCTGGAATAAACTTCAACTACAAGGGGTGATCAAGAGATATGGTGAATAATTGAAAATCCAAGTCACAGGAAAAGGCATATCGCCAAGAATGGCGGGAGACATGTGCTCGAAGAGGGGGTGGGGTGAGTATATTCCGAATACTCTGGAGGGGTTTATTGGAAGTGCGCCTTGTACTGCTGATGGGTTCTGGCCCTGAAGAGACAGGACGCCCCTTTTCAGAACAACCAAAAGATGGGAATGATAGGTTCTGGCCCTAGTATGAATTGCTAAAGTCATTATGGTGGTTTTCTAATATGGTTGACGGCCTTAAAACAAAAGACCACCTTGCCTCTTCTCCAACTCAGACCAAGACATAATTTGCTTTTACCCTTCCCACCACTTTAGGGAAGACTCTCACTCCGTTTCTCAGATAGATCTAAACATCCTCTTCTAGCCCCTCCCCTGGCAAAAGGTCATAAAAGCCTCAGCCTCCTTTTGTCCTGTCTAGAGAACTTATCTTCCCCAAATTCTCTCAGTGCCCTCAAAGTAAATAAAGCCCTTTCCCCTTTTCCTTCTGCCTGTTTCTCTGCTCCACTGAGAATCTATCAACTGCAATGTATTTTAAATAAAAAAATCATATTTATCATCACCCCTCCACTGGCCAGCCACTTATGACAATTCCTGTCAAGTAAGCATTGCGGCACATCTTCATCCACCCTATGCGCCACATGCACGTAGGTACTGTGTAACTTTTGACTTTTCTTGCAAGGCAAAGTGACCATGGAAGTTTTGAATAGATTCAGGATGCTCAGGTAACCATGACAGCGCAACTAGAGACATTCGTGAAACAGGACTTCCAGAATTGCTTCAGAAAAATGGCAAGGACGATGGGGTAAGTGTGTTTGAAGTGAGGGGGAGTATTTTGAAGGATGTGTAGTATTAGCAATAGACGGATCCCTCAACAGATTTCAAGCTTCTCTGGACAGATGCTGGAGGCTCTGTTTCATGCTCACCTCAGAGCTCAGCATGCAGCAGAAACAAAACGAGCATGAAGGGATGGATAAATTTAACAGAGGACAATGCCAAGGTAGCTTTTAGAGTGGCCAGTGCCATTCTCAGAGACCCATGTATCCTTTTGAAAAGAACTTAAAGATTTCAAAAACATCGTTGTCGAATATTTCTCCTACCTAAGAAATACTTTTCCTGTCTAGTCCCCCTATGAGAACTTGGTACACAGGCATACCTCTTTCCTAATGTCTTTTGCCTGGCTAATGTATTTGTTTCTTTCCCTAAATACCCTACTTTACACTGGATGTTAATCTAAGCACTTAAATATGATTAGTAGGCTAAGGGTCTTATTAAAGACAGTTAATTTTCTCTTTTGAAAAAATGAGACATTTGAATCCCTGAATATACTCATTTGTCACCAGCCCCCAATAAGGCCTCCTGGAGTTGTCCGCATAGGACATGAATAATTTTTATAAAAGTACAGTTGCTGACTGTGTCACCCGTCCATGCAGCTTTACAAAACAAAGCAAATGATTACCATCAATTATAATAACCTCACTAGACGACATTGCAATTAATCTATAGCTCTTCAGATAATGGCTGTTGCACTGTGTCAAGGAGACTGCCTGGCATTAATTGACTTATCACGATCAGCAGTGATAGATGGAGCAGATGGTGGTGTGATTATTCTCTGTCAAGATAATAAACACATGCTCTGTTGCGACAAGTGTCTAGTTGGGTTCTCTCAAAGGATAGCCAGAAATAGAGACCAAGCATGGCTTTGAGCGAAATGCAACACCAGGACAATAAAACATTGAGTTATGGGGTGATATATATTTGCTTTTATCAAGGCTAACCCTTGGGGGAATCTACTTGGAGGAAAATTCTATAAGGGAATCGTAGGTTGTGTAGAATTTCATTATTAGAAAGTACATTAAAGCTAACGGTTCACCTGCTTATTAGGATGTGAGTCATTTTTATGAAGACACCCAATTCTATTCAATGTTTAATAATTCCAGTGATAGGAATTCACTGTTTTCCAAGCCAAACTCATTTATTTGATGGAGAGCTCTCACTGCTACCACACACTCGAACTTTCTGTAACTTCCAGCCATTGGCCCCAAATCATCCCATGCTACAACAAAGATGCCAAGCTCCTCTGGCTACTTAGAACCCTTTATATAATTCAAAGGACAACCGCCTAGCCATGCTATTCCTACGACGTTATTTTGGTGCCTCCAAACTTCTCCTTATTCCCCTTTTTTAATCCACACGTTTGTCTGCTAATACTGAGAGGCTGGAAAGAAACGTGATCCAATTGATGCTCCTTACCAGGGGAAGATAGAACTGCAGAGGCTGAGGCTGACACTCAGGCAGATTTGGGGCAAGGGATATGTGTGATTCTCTTGCTTTGGAGGCTACAAGTTTAGCTAGCACCACAGCTGCCCAGGTGCAAGAGTTCTGATGAAGCACCCAAGTTACTTGTACTTACAACTCTATTTAACTGCATTCGTCACTGTGTGAATGCATCGCTGACTGTTTTCTTCATTGGGAATCCTTAATATATTGTTGATGGATCGTTTTATCGATATGATTGACACACTGCCCTGAAAACTTGTAAAACACAAATTCTTTGGAGTACCCGACACTATGGTCTAGAGTAGGTCTAGGAAGATCAGTATGATCAGAGATCAAATTATTATATATTTCTCTTATAGACTGGAAGAGAATCATTTGGAGGCAGTCATTTGCTCCAAAAGCACAACTGACTTGTGTCTGTTACAAAACCTCCTTATTGTATATTGAAGAAACAAGTTTAAGTGTAATGTATGTTTCGTGTGTTTGTTTAGTTAGTAATTTGGCTTTATTTATAATCAGTATAAAATACTAATGCCATTTAGCAGCATGAAAGAAAACTTGAGACTTAGAGAAAAGTGATTAGTGACAGTTTATTGCACCCAGTAAGAGGTATGTTTAAAATAATGTATCAGAAAGCTCTCTGTAACATTTCTACTCATCATGGGACTAAAATTTGATATTTTTCTTCCTATGCTATGTGGATCCATCATGCTTAATGAAGCCGTTTCAGAACCATTGGGTACTTAGAAACACTGAGCAAGATGGTGGCAGTTTTTGTACAACTTCGAAATGGAAATACCTGGTACTCTGTTTATTTTGGACACTGTTGATGATATTTTAGAAGAAAAAAAATGTAAAGGTGGGTAAGTAAGTGTACTGCCAACAGCAAATAAGATATATAAAACTGCACAATAAAATCCTATTCAGTGGCAACTGATTACCAAAGCAAGGGGAAATTTGTACCCTATCAATTCTCTGCACCCTTGGGATAGACTGAGTTTTAAGGGCCTCCTCGTGTGAAGAACTGTCTGTGTTGTTTATCCATATTGTCCTCACTGGTCACCTTGGATTATATAGAATAATACAGGCCATAGCTGGAATGAATGTGCTTAATAACAGGGCTGAAAAAAATATTAGCCTCCCAAAGGCACACTCAGGCTTTAGTGAAAAACTATGTTAACCTCAGCCTTGAACAGATTTGTGTCCTTTCCAACCATGAAATCAAAGCATGGTGCAGAGACTGTACCAAGTTCAGCAGCTCTGTATCTGGTTGGCTTTTCATACTTTTGTTTATGGAAGATGTGCAGCTCACATAAACAAGTTGGGCAAAATATTGCCTATACCGTTAACTTTCTATATCATTCACTGTTCAATAAAGCAGTTAAACCTCAAGAGAAAGAAAGAAAGAAAGAAAGAAAGAAAGAAGAACTCTATAACTTGTAGATTTTTAGCCTAGTCACTATCTGTATTTTTTGTTAATTTATATTTAAATAGTAGAACTATTTCTGCTCTGAGATGTTGTTGTAATAGGCACCAGAATGTGACATTGTAGTGAAGGATAAGCGACAACAACAATAACAACAACAGCAATAGCAGCAACACAACACACCAGTAAAGCATGTAACTCAACACATAAAATAATTATAAATCTTAAAATAATTGATACTATTAAAAAGAGACATTTATCTAACTTGGAATATTCTCCAATTCAGGCCAGAAGCCCCCAGTTGCTCTCAAGGTTTGAGTTTTGCCCTGCTTTCCTCATATCCTCCTCTGTGCCACCACCCAGGATCTGCAACTCTTGGGAGCTTTTCGTTACCTGCTTGTCTTTAGAAAACACTTCTAAGCAACCCTTGCATTCCCGTCCTATAGATGCAGGAGGGAGATTCATACTTCTGCACAATTCCATTGCCTATGCAGGCATTACTAATAGATCACAGATAAAATGTGGTCTGTGGCTTTTCCAGTACTCGGTGCCCTCACATGCCTCTAGGACATTTCTCGTACTAGTCCTCATTTCCTGCTTTATCTTTTCACCTATCAACTGAGTACTTCCAGTGTGCCTTACATCCAGCATCCCACTTAAACTTTATTTATTTATTTATTTATTTATTTTTTTGAGACAGGGTCTCGTTATGCAGTTGAGGCTGGCATTGAGCTCACTTTTGTAGCTCAGGCTGGTCTCGAACTCGCACCGATCCTCCTGCCTCAGCCTCCCGAGTGCTGGGATTACAGGCATGCGCCACCATGCCCAGCTAAACTTTAAAATAATCTTGAGAGGTGTCTAAATTGTGCCTTAGAAGTATTAGGTAGCATCCCAAGATAACATAGCTAGTGGGTATCAAAGCAGGAGCTACAGACTCGGGTCCTTTGACTCCAAAGCTGATGCTCTTAAAAATTGTTCTGCATTGCTTCTTTTCACAACCCAGTTCAAAGGGCATCTACTCTGAAGCTCCTTCTGAACCCTTCAAGTAAAATTTGTCACTTCTTCCTTTTAAGTATGCCAGGGTCTTTAGCTGCTCCATTACAGCATGACATTATGCTTTAATGATTTGTATATAGCATTCTTTGAGCTCCTTGGTGGTAGAAGCTCTCTCTCTCTCTCTCTCTCTCTCTCTCTCTCTCTCTCTCTCTCCCTCTCTCTCTCTTTTCCTCCTTTTCTTTTTAAAACCCTTGTATCCCTGGTAACTAGCTGGATACCTAGGCAGGTTCTCTGTCAATGCAGTTTGAACGCACATAAAAACCTGACCAGTGAATGCCTTCAGATTGGGTTCTATTCCTTGGCACATGGTCTTAACACATTACAAATACTGCAGGGTCTAAACATGACGTTGATGAAGATAAAAAAATAAAGAAAAAAAGAAAGAAAAGAAAAGGAAAGTTCTTGCGAGATACATGCTTCTACAATGTCAAAGCTTCCTGATGTCAGCTATTGAGACTTAACAGAAGCATAGTTGTAGGGTATTTAGCATGTGAGGAGCCGTGACTCCTCATGGATAACCAACCACAAGTGTAAGGGAGATAAAACAGGTCCAATTAGATACAGCCCACTCATCCGGTGCCACGTCACAGAGGACATCTGCTTCAGTGGCAACTCTCATTCTGTAACTGAAGCCATGCTTCAGCTCTCTGCTGTGGCCTGAGTTTTGTCTGGGCTGATGGTGACACACAGTGACACTCACCCTTAATGGTGGCACACAATGACATTTCCGTTCTGCAGAATCTCAGGCCAACTATTTAGTCGCCTGACATTTACTTCACAGTATGTTGTAATTTTGAGCCAATAAGACCTATTCTCACAGAAGGGAGAAATATGGAATTTACACTTTCATAGTGACATGAGAGGTTGCTGGCTCAGAGGGGTGTACGTGAAGGGGTACACGAAGGGTGAAGAAGGTCCGGGGTGGGGGTTACATTATACTCTGGAGATATATTAGGGTAGAAGTTCTGAGAGAGCCTGCACCAATGCCTCAGAGGGAAATACTCAGTTTCACCGTAGCTTTCTCTGGAAAATATAGAAGGTTCATGCCGACATGCAAAAGGTCAGGGAGAAAACAGGCCCGGACCTGCTAGTTTTGTAGATTCAAGAGAAATCCTCCTATCTGTGCTTTTACTTTAGATAGAAACAAGCATGATTCCTTACACCATCTATACTTCAACCCACATACCTCCCCGGAGAAGGCCTGTCCATTGAGGAGGTGCTCTGACCCTTGGGTGTCCTCGCTCCCGAAGTGTAGCCGGATCTCCTCCAGCCGGTGGCTGTACGTCATGGGCCCTCCTGAGACGTTGACCAAGTGCTCCTTGTCCAGGCGGAGCGACACATGTCTTCCAGTGTTGTACATAGTCCCACTGACCTGCAAGGAAATGAATAACAGGTCAAGGGAGGCTTTCTTTATTTCTCCCCGAATTTGGTGTGGTGCATGGACCAATGCCTTTTGCTTCTGGCATTGGAAAGCCAGGTAGAATGAGGCTTGGCAGCCTCTCCAGAGGACATTCCTGGAGCTTCCTGTGAATCATAAACCACAATATCATTTAGGAATCTGGGGCACGAGACTAAAGGAGCCTTCGTCCCCAATGCAGCTAATACACGGTGTATTGTGCCTTATAAAAATGAACTTGCCCCTGTTACTGTAAGTATTGGGAAGGATAAGAAACTGTAAAAGTCAAAACTCTTAGAATGAGACGTTGGAGCAAGGAGTAGCAGAGGAAGATGCCAAGAAGGTCAAGTGGAAGCCAAGGAAGCCAAAGCAGAACAGGAGAAGCCAGCCCTGCTGGGAGAGCGGGGTCCTCATCTGGAATCTCCAGGGTCCTCTCTTATTCTGGGGAGATTCTCTCCCTGCCCTCTAAGCAGTCATCGCACCTCTGCTCTTTCCTCCCTGCTCATGTCCTCAGCGTTACGCTAGTGCAATTCACATCAGCCTCCTCTTCACAGATTCCCAGGCTCATCTGTCTTTCCAAGTTCCATCTTAATTCCGTCCTTTCAGCTACTAAGCTTATTGCTCCCTCTTCTTTTCCTTTTTTTTTTTTTTTTCTCTTTGCTCCTTGGATTTGGTGTTCAGTGCATTTTCTGGACTATGACATTAGTGCTCAGTTCCACCTGGAGCTCTACTTCTGCAGGCCGTTGACGTTGAGCCGGTAGTGTGATCTGGGACTTAAGGAAGCCTTTGAACAAAACTAGATGGACTGCTTCAGAGATCTGGGGTGACAAACCACTTGGGTTTTCTCTCCACTGACACTGATCCCTTGGTCCCAGCCTTTGCCAAAATGGATTCTTTAAGGCCTCACACAATTTCTGGTTTATTAGCCTTTCACGTAGACCTCATACGCCTCTCCACCTTTCTGTCCATGGCCTTGAGAGTGATTAGTTGGTTTAGCTCTTAGATGGCTTGCTAGGGAAGTGACAGCAACGCTCAGCAATACTCCACTGACTCTTTTTTTTTTTTTTTTTCTGTCACCTGACTGTAAGGTGTGGCTCATGTGAGTGGAGTTGGCCATGGACTTGGAGAGCTTGTCACAAGTATACCTTGCAGGCTGGAACTCTAAACACTTGCACACATTTCTTCAGTCTCTTCCTACCTGGGCTACACCAGTCGAGAGCCTTATGTGCAGATGTAACTATGGGGCTGCTACTAGATGCAGCCTGAGTTGGCCCAGCTCCCTCAGCGATTTTGTGCAGTTTATAGAAATGGCCAGAATGCTTCCTCCTCCCCTCCCCGTTATTGTACTACCTAACAGTGTGTGCCTTTCCAGCTGCTCCAGGAAGGAGTCTGTTTCTCCATCCCTTGGCTTCAGGCTGCTCCTATTGCTCACTTTAGGCAACAGCGTGTAGTAACCACAACATGCTAGCTCCGTGAGAAGTTTTGAGAGGACCTTTGTATCTCTGGACTCTTTCTGGGAACCTTGAGGCCACGACACAAATTGCCCTGGGTGACTTGGTTAGAGCATGAGTCCCTAAGGAGGGGGAGCTGTGTCAGGTGGGGACATCCATGGCTGATACCAGGCTGCCCTGCCAGGGTCAGTGTGGCCAGGCCTCGGCCTGAAGAGCAGCCTGCTAACCCAAAGACTTGGACTCAGTATCTATGTAATCCTAAATTCTTGGGGTGTTTGTCCTCAAGTGAAAGCTGGATGGCGAACCCAAAGTCACTCATCTCTTTCCTGTCTCTCTGAATCTGCCAACCAAACAGAAGCTGGGTCATCTCTATCGCATGCTCCGTTGTAGTCACATGGGATCCAGACAGCCAAACTGCTAAGCGGTAGAAAAGTTAGAACACAGAGAAGAGGATGAAGCAGCTGTGCCCATACTGAGACAGAAGGAGTGGGAGGGAGAATAACTACTTGACCTCCGGGCACCGTTCCTTCTCATGGTTCCTGTTCTTTCAAGAGGCCTGAGCTGCATTTTCCCAGATGTCTCACGTCGTACAGACAAGCCCCACCCCCCTCAGTTGCTTGTCCTTGCAAGCAAGTGACCCAGGCTGAGGCTCCATTCCTGTGCTCTGGCCTGTGTGTTTGCTAACTACAGGATGATGGGTACTTATCTTCCTTGTAGTCTTGGTTTATTAACTTACTCTGGAGTATAATGGTTCAGGCTAGGTTTGCATTTGATGCTGCTTTCAACTTTATTTATTTATTTATTTATTATTTTTTTTCTTGTTTCAGAACCTTTGTTTGTTTATTCACTCATTTTTATGGCCGGCTCAGCCCACCCTAAGGGCAGGGCTGGCGCAGCATGTGATGCCAGGGATCGAACTGTGGTCCCTGAAACCGCCCAAGCTTTCCCAAGCAGGCGCTTTAGACCACTGAGCCATCCCACCGGGCCCCTGCTTTCAACTTTAAATGTTATTTAGATTCTTCTTTTGCTAACGGAAAAGCAACCAAGTGATGGTGGGAGTGGGAGGGAGGAGGGGGGAAGGGGCGGGAAAATAATTAAGATGTGTTATACACACGCTCTGACTCCTCACAATAATAATTATGTAACGATTACACACCGCAAGCATGTATGAAGAAAAATCAGAATTGTAAAGAAAATGAAGGCAAATACACCATGATATTGACAATTTCTGATGACTAAGATAATGCACAAGTGTCACCTGTGGTTTAGGCGACACAAAAAAGCTCAGCAAGGAAGAATCCACCACAATTCCACAGTGAACCAATAAGCACCACTAACACACTGGTCCGCATGATTTTCATGCTCATAACTATATGTACATCTATATTTTATGAGGTCATCTTATCCATGTGCCTAAATATATAACAAATGAATATATATATATATATATATATATATATATATATATATATACATATACACACATATGACTTCTCATATCAGTATTTCTAGGCCATTAAATATCGTGAAGTATCATTTTGAAATGGCTGCACAGCATTTCTTTATAAAAATGTATAGCTTACCATTGCATTATTCCATTTCTTTTACCTGCTGTAAAATGTACTGCAATAACTATCTCATGAACAAGAGTTTTTACTCACCTAGGGATATTTCATTAGGTAAATTCCGGATCTAATTATATACACATTATTAATAGCATTTACTGTGTTTTGCCACATCCGTTTTCTGCGAGGAGTAGATCCCGCAGAGCGGGCTGTATCGCTGTAATTATCTTCAAATGAGCTAATATAGAGAGATGTAAGATTCCAGCCAGCCACACCCATGGGTATTTTTAGTTTGCAGAGCAGCTTGAGTGGAGTTGCTCTGAGTTCTTACAGCCTTGGGCAAGTACTGTGGGTGTCCTTGCGCCCCGGAAACCCAGTCATTCATCGGTGCCTGCCTAATGTTCCTAAGAAAATTGTCACTTACTCAAGCAAGGCAGGACCATGCTGCATGCCTGTGGCATCTTCCCAGGAGTTAGAAACACACAGATAAATGTCAGGCAGGAGAATCCAGGGGCTTAGAATCCAAAGCTTCCCACACGGCCTCTTTGTAGCTATGTGAGCTCAGGTGGTTTCCTTGATTTCTTGATATTTTTCTCTTCCATAAGCGTAAAGTAAAATTGAGATGACATAATTTCCTCCGTGAAAACCAAGGGCCCAAAAAGCTACAAGACATTTTGAAAACAAGTATCAAAAGCACAAGTCCCTCCTTATCAATAATTAAGTGGAAGTGAAATCCATTAACAGCGGTACCCCCTCAGTTCACAAGCACTTTTGTTTGCAAACAATTTGGCTTGCGAAAGAGTGTTTAGCAGAATTTTGGTTTTGCTCGTGAACTCTTGCGTCGGGTGACGACAAGGACAAAGGTCATCTTTCCTGCCCAGATGTGAATACGGATGTCCTTTGTAGAATCATAGAAGGAATTAAATTCATGAACTATGGCCCCATTGTATCTGAGGTATCTCAGATAGTCAGAATTATACGGGCAGAAAGAACTAGGACTGCAGGGCCTGAGGGTGGAGGAGCGAAATTAGGAATTTAGTTTTCCTGGGCGGAGAGTTATAGTTTTGCGAGATGAGCTCTGTGGATATATACGGGGGAAGGTTACACAACAGTAGGAATGTACTCAGTGCTACCAAATTCAAAAATGGTTAGGACAGTAAGATGATGCTACCTGCATTTTACCTCAGTAAAACAGAGATGCATGTTCCCTGGGAGACCACACTAAGTCCTAAGTAAAGAATACATTCCAGTGGTCCAGCATTTTCGCTCCTGCCTGCCATTTCTTTCGGTTTATTGCTTGGGTGCTCAGCTACTGTGGCAGGATCCTTTCTGGTTTTCTTTCTCGTCTCCACTTCCTGGGCCTATGAATTTGTCTGTGAGCGCGGTCCCCGCCCTCATAGAGCTCACATTCCGATATGCGGAGATCTGAGTGGGAGGAGGAGGCTGCAGGACTCTGTAGCCTCTACCTTTGTGTAATTGTTCTTACAATTTTAGATACAACACCCTCCCTGCTTCCAGGACGTGGGAATAACATTAATCTGCATTAATAATAATAAAAAAAAGATGTGTAGCCGGGGTATGGTTTGTTGCACTTTAATTTAAAAATAAGGGCTTGACAACATTATGTATGGTCTCGAAATCCGACGGTACATCTGCACGATGGCAATTAGCACAGCAGCAGCGTCGTTTTATCTGCGATGCTAATGACTGTTTTATCAATGAACTACTTTGGTGCACAGCTTGTGGAAGAAGTTGCAGTGCTCAGACCAGGACGCAAAGCTGAATGCGGGAGTTGATGCTGCCCGGGACATGCAGGATGTCTTCAGCTGTCCCTGGTTCTCCTCCTGGTTTCATCTTAATTCACGGCAACAGGAGGCCAGAGGCGTGTGATGTCTGTTGTACAAATGAGGGCACCCATGATGTTGATGGGGATGGGTGGCTAGTTCACAGCCACACAGCCTGCAGGCGGCAAAGCCAAGACCAGTAATTTTGAGAGAAACGAATGCAAGCATCTTCATTCATTGAAGATGAAACATTAGTTGGGAATGTTCTGCTCTTCTGGCGTCTACAGGCACAGGCGTTAGGCAGTCCCGGGGGCCAGGGGGTTCTTTTTCTCCACAGAGAGGATTCAATTGGACACTGGGCTATTGAAGTTCATGTAGAAGGAGGCCAAGAGAAATCTGAGGGTTCAAGAGGACCCTCAGTTTCCCCACCTGGAGACATTGGTACTGTGAAAGACTGGTGGCAGGGGTAGAACTGAGGGGAGCAGGTGCTGGGTACCCCATACATATGTCTTCAAGGTTGCACGCCAATCAGCAGCGTCCATTCTGAGACCACGCCGAAGCACTTTATTTGCCTTTGTGAAACAAGGTGTCACTGTGCAGTGCAGGCTGGCCTTCAGCTCACTTTGTAGCCCAGGCTGGCCTTGAACTTGCAACGATCCTCCTGCCTCAGTCTTCCGAGTGCTGGCATTACAGGTTGTCTTAGTTACTTTTTGCTCGTTGCTGGGACAAATACCCGACATCCAAAATGAAGGAAGGAAAGGTTTATTTAGCTCACAGTTCGTAGAGGTTTCAGTCCATATTCAGCTGGCCCAAGGCTGAGTGGAGCAGGGCGGACAGCATCCAGTTCATGGCGGCGGAACAGCAACAAAATGGCGGCAGAGGTAGCCAACCAACACGGCAGCAGAGCAACAGCAACAGCTCGAGTCTGTCTCCCTGTCTCTCTTTATATTACATTCAGGCTCTCCGCCTTAGCCCCCGCCTTAGGCTACACCCATAATCCCATCAGTACTAAAACCCATAATCCCAGGGATCATGGATCAAGTCCCAAACTCTAGAAGTCCCTGCCCAGTGACTACATCAGGCTTTGCAGGGACAACTAGACATAAGCCATAACACAGATACATGCCACATTGCCTGGTTTACAGCAATATTTTTGGAAAATAGAAAATTTACCCTTAGCGTATTCACGGGACATCATTGTACAAGGAGACACCCTTTTTCAGGGACTGGTATTAATGGATTCATCCTCTCACTCTGATAGAACTGCCGCATCAAAAGGGTAATAAACCTGGTTAGTGCATTTTGAAGGTAGGGGATTTACATCCTTTTAGAGCCAGCCACAAACCTGTTCATAGCGGCGTCTGTGTTGGAACAGTTGTGTGGAGGTAGTGGGCGTGCTAAATCCACAACGCAAACTTCCCCACTTAATCCTCACAATGGCTCCCTCCCCACACTGAGCACCAGATCTGGTGTGGGGCTTAGATCAGCGCCATTTGCCTTCCCTTGGATGGGAAGATCTTAAGCCAAAGCCCCGGGTGCAGTGGAGGCTTCAGGCAGTGCGGACCTGACCTCCCTGCTGTGGTGGTGCCGTCAGCTCTGGGGAGCCCAGATGTGACCCCCACCATTTCCAGCTCTGACGCCCATGCTTTTAATTACTGGGAATCATTCGATTATTACTATCAATGCGGGTGAGTTGATGATGATGGTGGAGGAATCCTACAATGTGGGCTGGCAAGGCATGCCGGGGATGGAACCCTGGCAGCTGCACTCTGCCTAAGCAGCCAGGAGGGATATTTTTTTAAAGGAGTCTTCAAAAATTAATAAAATCATCATATTGAAAATCTTTTGGCTTCGTGCACACAGGGCTCTATAGTTGCTATTTGCTATAGAAAGCTAAGTAAATGTTACCTTTAGAATTCCAGAAGATTCAGTAAGTAGTTTCTTGCTTGATGTGATACAAAGCTAATGTGAGATTTCCATTATATTTTCTCTCAAGGCGGCCTGGCCTAAATCTCCTGTGATATCCTAAAAAGTAATTTCCCATGGCTCACATGGAAATAGAACACTACAAATGGAATAGATGAGGGAAAGAGAATTTCAAGGGTGGGAGGGAAGAGGCGGCTGCCCAACCGTGTAAGCCTGCTGGCCCTTCTCAGGAAGAGAAGTGAAAGACACCAAGGGTGACTACAAAGCTAGTGCCATGCGATGTTTCAGCTTAGGAAACACAGTCCAGGCGGGCCGAGGGTCCTGCTAGGAAGTCTAGAGAGAGGGACAAGTGAAAAGGCTGGAGCTCAAGTCTTTATGATCTAACTGCCTCTGGCCTTCCTAGGGTCTCAGAGAACAACTTCAAAGCTACTGTAGAGATTGAAGTATTCGCTTCTCAGTGATAATAGGTGTCAGAGATTTGAGATGGTCTTTTTTATTTATGTATATTTCTGTGTAGAGTCAGCATTGTTAAATAAGAGTGCCACCACTTTTGTCTAGCAGATCGTCTTTTACTACAAAAAGTAAAAACCCATGACTCGAAGCACGCTGCACAAAAACAGGCACACACCACCAGCAGCCGCTGAGGCGGTGTTATATTCCAGGCTGAGAACTTGATACCTTTAGGTGTACTGCCTCAGCTAATGCCTCTGCTCTCCAGGCAAGGAAGACATTATTATTTGCCTTCTCAGATGAGGAGGTGGAGGTTCAAAAAGATGGAAAATTTTACTTAATGACTCACAACAAAAGTTGGCAGAGCCAGAATTCTAGCCCAGCCCCATTCGTTTTGACAACTCTTTTTTTTTTTTTTCAATTTTTTTTATTGTTTAAATTTAACAATGGTTATATTACATATTTTCATCATCACATCAGTTTAGATTAATACATATAGGTATATAAGATTGATCAAACAATTAAACATTAACCTTTCTAAATCCACATTACCTTTTTTTCCCCCCTTCTTTTCTTTGAAAGTTGACATATTGCATATTCTCCTCACAATCATTCTATAGAGTGCACGACAACTCTTGAAAGAATACAAGCCGGAAATTGACAGAGTTTAGGGAGGCCATCCGACTTCTGGGGCTGAGGATTCATTCAGTGACAGGGCCATGGTGTTGGCCATGCAGAGGTGCCAGACTGAATTTAATTTGGCCAAGCCCGGTCTGAAGCCCTGGGGGCATTTCTAAACCCAGGGTAACAGAGGTGCTTCCCGTCGGGCTTGCTGGGAGCTGGGGGAGGGGATGTCTCCGCGGAATGCTGACCTAGCAGCAGAGTGGCTGAGCTCCTAGTCAGGAAGTTAGGAAGGATGAGCAGAGAAGGCCTGATGGGCTCATCGTACGTTCGGTGTCCTTTCTCTGCAACTGAGGCTTCATACCACACGTCACCAACCGCTCTGCTGAGGCACGGACTAGTTCTTTGCAATGCAATTAGCTAGTCTAAGAGATTTAAGAATACGGCGTAGTTTGACTTCCTGCTGAGAGGCTCAAAAGGCCAAGAGGCTGATTTGTAAAATTGGAATGCGAAAAGCTGGTGGGCTGCGTGTTTAGGTGGGTGCACCGGAGGAGTCATCACGCGAGGAAAAGCCACGTGACAGGGACAGCTGGAGTCGGATCATCAGCTTTACTGCCGTGCAGGATGTGTGGGGACTGGCAAAGTTAGGGTCGGGTCAATCCTAGAGCGCAAGGCACTGAAGAAGAGCCAAACGCAGACCGCTGATTCAATAAACCAGGGAAATGAGACACAGAGAGCCCACGTGAGTGGTCTAAAATTGGACAAATAAGTGCGATACCCAGGAGTAGAATCCCACTTTCTTCTCCTTGACCTGGATAGCACGGCTATCTTCCTTCCTCTTATGATTTTGTTTTCTTTAAAATATTGTATGCTGTGGGTACATAGGCATAGTGAGGAATACTAGAGTATTAAGTATGTACGGACATGCATGCCATATCCCCCAGGGGAAAAAATACAGGGAACCCAGGTCGATACCTAGGCGTGCCATCAATGTGACACCAGGCTCCTGGGCACTGGATTCTTCTCAGTGTTTGTCCAGATATCTTATTTTATTTTTAAATTGACACGTTATTTTGACATACGTGCAACATAAAACGTGATGTTTTGACTGATACACAAGTGAGGCTGCAATCTGTTCAGGGTGATTAGCACTTTTATTTTATTTTATTTTTTGCATTTAGTACAGGGTTTGCAGAGTCTCACTAAACAGATCGGACTCGTAGTGATCCGCCTGTTTTCAGGCTCCCTAGCACTGGGATTACAGCGTGCGCCACCGTGCCCATCTCAGCGCGCCCCAGGAGCGGGGTCGGCATACTAGGCTGGGGACATACTGATCGGCTTCAGCCTTTCTTGTTTCTATAGGAAGTACGAGTACTACAGCATCCTCGTGTCGCAGAAGCATCCCAGAGACCAGCAGGAGGAGGCGTGGCTGGATCTGAGAGGAACCCACGGAAGCGAAGGGCGCAGAACTTGAGGGGTGGGGGTGTTTGCAGTGCGTGAAACGGAAAGAAAGGAAACATGTGTGGGGTTTCCGGGTCGGGATTGTTGGGAAGGAGGAAGGCAAGGAACGCAATGGGACTGGACTGCAGTGGTGATCCGCCTCGAGTCGCCACGGATGGAGTTTGGTAGGAGAGGGGACGTATGGCCAAGACCTCGCCCACCACTCCTGCTCTGCAGAGCAGAGAGAGAGATTTTCCTTAGCGCTGCTAAATTTCCCCTACTCTTTCTCTCCCTCCGTTCTGAGTCAGTATGTGTTTGCTCTGTGCAAACACTAGGATTTTGGAATCAACAGTGGAGAAACAGATGAACTGATCACACGGGCTAATTATGATCCTAATCCAATCATTATTTAAAAAAAATTGAAGTGCTCATGGTAATATTGACTCTTCAAATAACGAAGCCCTTCTTGAACTTGATT
>PVJA010030284.1:0-25921 GCA_004027025.1 Myocastor coypus | reverse complement strand
AAGGAGGGGGAGGGGGAGGAGGAAGAGGGGGAGTGGGAGGAGGAGGAGGGGGAGGCTAACTCCGGAATGGGTATTGAGGAGATGTAAGCCAGAACCAGTCTGTCTGCCTTTCTCCTGCGCAAAAAGCTCTGGTAGCAGCAGGAAGAGGTCCTGTTCATGGAGGCTGTGCAACATGCAGGTCATCGCGCAAAAGGAGGTGCTTGCATGCGGGGAGAACTAGTCAGGGCTGAGTCACGCCCTGCATGTGGGGGCTTGCGTAGCCCCACTGCTTTTCTTTCTGATGTGGCGCAACTTCTTTTGACTCTCCGATCCCATTACTTTTACTTCAACAAGATTTGTCTAAGGATGTGGACCAAAAACGACATCTGAGAGAAAGCCTGTTCTACTTTAGTGACGTCATGGACAATCAGGCCACCTCCTACTTATTTTCATGCATTGCACAGGAGACTGTGTACTAGAAGAAGAATCATTTCACATTTAGTGTGATGTGACACAATGTGTCCATTTATTCCTCCTCTGGACTGGATTCAGAATCATAATCTGCCAGTGTCACAATTCTGCAAGTTTCTTGTTTGTTCTATGAGACAAATAATAGTTGTATTGCCCCAAAACTGAACGAATTTGTCTTAAAAGGGAGGATGGTAAAAATTCCCACTTTTAAGCCAGGTGTGGTGGCACATGCCTGTAATCCCAGCACTCGGGAGGCTGAGGCAGGAGGATCGGTGCAAGTTCAAGACCAGCCTGGGCTATAAAAGTGAGCTCAAGGCCAGCCTGAACTCAAAAAGACAAAAAAAAAAAAAAAAAAAAAAAAAAAAAAAAATCCTACTTTTCAGTCTTTCGGTAAGTAGAAAAATAAACTCCTTTTATGGTTTTACAAGGTTCATTTTTAGCGCCTGCTTGGCAAGCACAAGGTGCTGAGTTTGATCTCGGGTACCACACAAAAAAGTTGTTTAAAAAAGTCAATCGATGTTTGTAGTACATGTCTTCATTCCTTAGGAGGAGTTGGCACATATGCATGATACATCTTAATTATTTTCACATATGTAGGACGATTTATGTGTATTTTCATTGTTATATAAAAGTGGCAGATACACATAGTCTCACTGTGAGGAAGTGATGTTGCAACGCATTTTTCAACTAGTAGAAGGTGGGACAGAGTGAGAGCTGTCCATCAAGGTAACTTTCCTACCTCCCGGTAAACATTTTCAAGGGCTCATTCTGAGATCTCTTTCTTGGTTGCAGGAGCCCTGCTGGTGTCATGGGCTCACCATGATCGATGGTACTATGCTTAGGCTCTTTCACACTCACTGTTTTCGTGTTAAATCTGATCAACATTTCCTCTTTGCTCCTCACTTTTGGGGCTCCTGGCACACCCAGCCACAGAGCCAGGCAGGAAGCAGACTGCTCGGCTCTGCGGCCCAGCTCTCCGACAGAGCATGCGCAGCTGAGCTCTCCTCGTGACACCCTCCTTTGAGCTAGGGGAGCACGTGCTGTTTTTGGCACAAGCTGGTTTTAATTTAGGATCAAAGTTGCCTCTCCATCTGTTTTTTTTTCTTCCAGTGCTTCAATACAGCTTGGTAGCATCTTGTGAGTTCCTTGTTACACGTTTCATTCAACATCTACCCATTAGAAGGGCCTCGGATCTAAGAGGACACCCTTTTCCTGATGGGTGGAGACACCCTCTGTCCTCCTGCCTTGTACAGTCAGAGGGGCCTCTTTGCCTCTGTGCTGCCTGTGACAGAGATTCACCACAGGAGAGGCTATGTGGATTCCAAGGTTGCATCTGTGCCGCAGACTTCAGTGACTCCCTTCTGCTAGCACGTGTTATCTAAGTTACTTTCCTCGACTTTTCAAAATCGAAGGCTAGCGTACCCCAACATCGGAAGTCCCTTCCCACAACGGGTCTTCACTCCCTTCTTTCAAACATGGCTGATGTCTTTGTTACAGTCCCCCTTATTGTTAAGCTGCAGTTTAGCTGCTAATGTATTTTCTTGAGGCAAGCAATTGCCAAGCAACTGAGAGCATAAAGGGAAATTTGTACTATGTAAATGAGGGACTTAATGCATTAATTAGATGGATTGGAACATTGTATTTCCATGTGTTTCATGCCTTAATTCTCAAGCTGAGGGTTGGGACTGTGGGAGGGGTAACGTGGTGCAGTTCCAAGTGGATTTTGGAACCAGAATGCTGGAGTTTGAAAAGCTGTGTGGTCATGGCAGGAGCCAATTGAGTAGGAAAGAGCGGTGGATTCCTTTTAAATCACGTTGTTATGGGGTAATGAGACGGCATCAGAGTTCCAAAGTGCTATTGGGTAGATGTGGTCTTTAATAAATGAAAACTGTATTTATTTTCATTTTCCAACATGGTAGGATGAACCAACACCCCCTGGCCTCCCTTCCCTGTCAGAGGGAAGCCCAGCGTCAAAAGAATTTAATCGGAGCTGGCATCCTGAAGCTGGCATGCAGCCTTCTGGAGAGCCAAGGCAGCAGTCGGTGACAGCTCCCCGTGTGTCTTGTCGCCCAGCCAGGCCTCCTTGGGGACAAGAAAGAGCTCAGTCTACTGCTGGTGGAGGAAGCCAGGCAGCTGTGAGATTTTCCTAAAAGCGAAGCCAAGCTCATGGCCATAGGAGACGTATCAGGGTGTTTGTTCTTCTCTCACTATTTTCGCAGAAAGTTTACTGAACACCTCTGCGCTGGTCAGTACCAGGGCGCCATGGGAAACCCCTTCTTGGGAGTTTGAGTGTCTGATACCAGGTAACATGGTGACACCACCTTGGTGTGCACGGGCACGGCTGCTGCCATTGCCCTCACAGAACCTCACGGGTTCTGTGAGGAGCAGCCACAGTGGAGTCTGGCACAGGCTGCAGGCTTATCTGAGAACACGATCCAAAAGGGATCATTAATGCTTAAAATTGTGACCAATTTTCTAAGCTTTTATTTGGTAATGTGAACAATTACTTTAAAGACAACACTATACACTACAAGCCGTTATTGAAATCCTATCATTCTGATTTTTGAAACATTGTATTATTTTTATTTTTACTCTCTCTTTTAATTTATGTGTTCGGCACAGGATCTTGCTGTGCAGCTCGAACTCATGATCCTCCTGTTTCAGCCTCCCCGGGGGCTGGGCTTACAGGTGTGTGCCACCATGTTCACTTTTGGTGGTCAGCTTGGTGGGCTATTTTTATTGTCTTTAAAATGATAATAATAATAAAAAGGAAACAGCGAAAGCATTGGGGGATGCTCAGAAGTAACAAGTTCACGTCCCTCCCCAAACTTGTGCTTGCGCTCACAACAGAGGGATCAGCAAAGCATTCACAAGATACCTGAAAGAAAATCAGTGATGTTGGTGTTGACACCGTGAGGTGGGGTAGACCTGTGGGTAGCAGATATCTGGCCAAGGACTTGGGCCTTCATCCATAGAACATGGTACTTTACGTGGGAGAGGACAGCCTAAGTGATGGCCCTGTGCCCTGGCCTGACGTGCAGTACCCAGCTGGAAAGGGGGCTCATGGGTCAGTGCTGTGTAACCTGTGGAGATGCCCTTTTGTACAGTGAACGGACTGGCTGGTGGAACCATTCTTCCCCCACATCAGTACCGGTGGAGACGGCTGTGCACCTGGTCACCCTGGGGGACACCCGCGGTTCCTCACTCTCCTGGGCCCTTTTCACTCATCACTAAATTCACTCATACTGCCTCCACAGTGTATCCCCCATGCATAGCTGTCTTTTGCTATGACACTTCTCTCTGTTTGGGGGCATCATGAGAACCCTTATTTCAGTTTCTCCTCTGCAGTTGGGTGAAGTTTATTTGCTTTAAATGTGATGTGTTAATTGGATCCAACCATCTCCATGCCCATGATATGAGGAGAAGGTTCACTGGAGGCAGGTGCTCTTGCCTGGGGCCAGTGGGAAACAGACCCATCGAAGTCCTCTTCCTCCTCACCTCCTTTGCCCTCCCCCACCTCTTTCTCTCTTACTATCAAAGATTGCTTTCAGCAAATGTCCTGACCTGTACCTGCCCTTGATATGTCCCTGGTGGATCAGGTCCAGGCCCTCGCTACCTCATTCCACATCCTCGCTCTCATGCAGACCTTTGCTCCATCCTTGAAAACAGATCTTGTTCCATTTCCTGTATAAAATTCAACTAGGCTCACATCTTGTTTGCAGACTTTGAAATACATCTATGCAGCTCTCTGGGCCCAGGATCCTCTCCTAGATCGACAGAGTCTCCTGTGAATCGTGGCTGTCTTCTCACCCAGCTGCCCTGGCCACCCTCGCCGGGCCACTCTGTATCCCTCCTGAGAGCCCTCCGCATGCGGTCTTGCCTGCCCAAGGCTTCCTTCCTAAGATGCAAAAATGATGGTCCTGGTGCTGTGGGGCCAGGTCACCTATTTCCAGGGATGCTGTTTTCTCTCTGCAGGTCTTCTGCCACCAACCATGTCCCTTTCTCTGGGTGGTGACATGCTCCAGGCTGGCTCCATACCAACTCCTGATGCACATTTCCTCAGAGCCCCATCCCTGGCCCTTAAACCTTAATTCTTCCTTAGAGCAATGCCCACCTCTACAGCATTCAACATGATAAGAAATGACTGCTGCCTGGAGGAAGCGGTGTTCTGGGTGACAGTTGAGCTCACTTGGAGCACAGGGCTGTTATCCTATGTCTCTGAGAAACTATTTTTCTGTTCCAACCAAGGAAGGAAATGAACAATTAGTTTTTCTGTTAATATAAAGCTCACAGGGCTACCTTCTTCTCAGCTGATTGTTTTTCCTTTCGCTTTTACACTGCTTATACAGTCTCTCCAGGCAACAGGATATGGTAGTACTGACAATGCCATGTGAGATATACCAATAAAAATACCCTCCATTTCTTATGATGGTGTTTATATTAATTACAAAGGGAGTTTGTAAAGAAAAAAAACCTTTAAGGTTTGAATCTGCCAGAGTTTGTCCCTGTGAACATTATCCTTTGGCAAGCTGATCCTTTATACACAACACACGAATTAGAGACATTGTCCATGGGTAACTAACTGTTACTTTTGGTGTGGAGCAAAGCTTTTCTAAGCAGGATGCCATAGTAGTGTTTGTGTGGTTAGCTAATATAAACCTCAGGCTGTGTGGAAAGTATGACATTAAATTTCGGTCCCTTTGACAAGTGGGTGCTACTGAGTAGTCCAGTGCTAACTCTTGTAGGAGTCTGAAGCACCCAAAGATGTAGGAGATTCCAGGTACCACGACCATTCAGGTCCCCCTGGTGCTTCCTGGGTTCTGACACTCAGGGTGTCCCTGGGCTTCTCAGCACAGAGGCCACTGGTTAGCACCAGGTTGAAATTCACTATCCCCAAATCATGCCCCCCAACTCCTATCATGCATTGTTCATGACTTCTAACTTTAATGCCAGTGATATCTGTCAGTAACATCTTGATAGGATTAAAATTATCTGAGTGATCTATGGTACTGCTCAAAAGCTTATAAATCATTACCAGGAGAGTGTTTTCATCAAGTTCAATGTTTTCTATACTGAAATTTCAACTGCTAAAAACCCCCTTTCTATTCTCACCATTTTCTATGTGGGCACACAGCACTAGGGGAGGTCGAGGGAACACAACATTGGCAGTTGGGCTTGAGGCTGTGTTGTGTGAGAACTGAAATTATCACCACAAGAGACACAAAGTGCACACAGTGTTCATGGCCCCGGTGACCAATGCATTGGCCTGCTGAGTTGGGTCAGTGACGTGCTGCCCTTTGTAGCTGCTGTACAGTCTCTTTCTCTCTCCCTTTCCTAGGGTCACCTTCGAATCAGGAGTGTGGTTCATCTGTACACTAAAGTAAAACAACAACAACAACAACGACAACAACAACAACAAAAACTTGACTGAACTCAAGAAGTGAAGTTGGACATTATGAACATTATGCTAGCTTTAGGAACAATGATGTACAGAGGTGAAATGCAGAATGGAGAGCCAAGACCTCAGAAGAGTGACACTGGGAATTTTAAGTCACTTCTTTTGGCAGGAGACCAACACAGTTTCTGTGACATTAGTGTATTATGTTTCCCATTGCAAGTTCCATGGCGGACCCAAAGCTTTGTTCCTCCAAATCTGCCACTATTGTTTGGAAACACTATCAGGAACCCCTCTATTTAGCGAATGAATGAATGAATGAATGAATGAATGCCAGATAAACAAACTACTGTTTTGCTCTAGATTAAAAAGAAGTAAGCCATTGTTTGACACTTTCCGTTGGGTTATGCTGCTGTTATCTAGACAGAATTTGAAGGTCAGGTTTTGGGGTTTTGATGAGGAGAAGAGAATGCAGGAGAGGAGCACAGATTCCCAGTGTCTGCATCACAGGTCACCCAACCTGAACCCATGCCCCCTTCCATATGGTACAGAACTTGACTGGCTGCGTTCGCTATTATCTGGCTGGGCTGTGGTCGATTTGCTAGTTTGCAGATTAGATACAGAAACAATTTGTAATGTGTTATTAATTGAGTGTTTACTGGCTCTTATTTCTTTTGGCAAGGTTTTAAACTTGGATGATCTCCTTAATATGAAAGAACATTAAAAGATATTCTTCTAGGAGATTCTTAAGAGCAATTTCAAAGCAGTAACTAGTACAAACGCTGGTGCTCTTCTGCCCCCAAAATAATTTGTAGCCTTATTAGATCATGTGCAGGTGAACTCAGTCATGAGTATATGGTTCTTTTTTCCTCAGAAATACAAGCAAGGGGTGTTTGAAAATATCTGTCTCAAAGGGTAGCTATTAGGAATGCTTCCTGGAGTCCTCCAGCTTGAAGAAAGATAGACTTAGGGTGAGGGCTTGGGATCTGCATTTTAGTTAAAATTCTCTGATGGACAGTGGTGTGCACTAAAGCTGAGGAGTGTTAGTTGGAGTCCAGCTTAGGGATAGATATCAAAATACTCCTAGAGAGCAGTCTCACAGGATGCAAAGGGGCTCAAATGGCTGAGGAATTAACAGACTTTCTCATCAAGTTCAATGTTTGCCTGAGGATGTAACACTTAAATCTTTCTGGAAGTGTCAGAAAGCACCTTTGATGCCCACAGATAGCAGGGTGCATGAGGGCCCCACAGGTGCCACTGTGTGGCTACTTTCTGCTCCCTTTCCACCCAGCTGTGCCTACTGAACCTCAGGGTGGGGTCTATCTGCCACTCCCATCAGCCTTGTTCCAAAGTTCAAGGCCAGGGCAGGCGAAGGCCTCTCAGCCTCCCAGGGTGCTGATAGCCACAGTGAAGCCCAGGAGAAGCTTCCTTCTGGTCTCAGAGCCAGAACCAGTGCCTCAACCTCAGGTGCTGTCTGCTGCAACCCCTGGGTGGTCGGCCTCTTATCCCTACCAAGCACTGGAGTTTAAAACTGACCAGAGCAGATGGTATGTGAAAAATCCTTCCAGCTGCTCCAGCTCATTTTCTTTGTTTTAATTTTAAAGATCTAAAGTTTTACTCTGAACTAAATTCTTCCTCATTTACTGCATATACTGCCCCCCATTTTTTTTTTTTTTTTTTTTTTTGCATGACTGGAGCACCATGTGTACCTGTGTGTGTGTGTGTACATGCATGAATGCATTGTTACAAGTAGATTTCCAAAGAATTAGTGCCTTAAAAAGAAAAGGAGGACCACGCCCTTTGAGTACTTCATTATTAATGGTAAGATTTTCAGCCTGGAAGGTCCGACAGGTGCCTTTTAGCAGATTCCCTCCCAGGGAATTTCTGGGGCAGGTTCTGTTGTCCCAGTGAGCCGAGGTCCGAACAATGGTTGGGTAAGAGCCAAGGAACTAAGTATCCTCCAAAGATCAGATCTGCCCTGTGCGATAAGAACTTGTGCTGGGATCTGCAGACATTTCTGATGCCTCGTTGCCCTGAAAATAAAACACATTGCAAAGCAAGGCAGAATGTGCAGGAGTTGCCTCGCTCAGCACTACTGGGGAGCAGAGAACATTGTGTGCACTGCCATGTGGGGAATGTGAGCGCAGGAAACAGAAACTAACAGGAAGTTGCCAAAGGTACCTCATAAAAAATCTAGGCTATAATGTTATATATTTACTGATGGTCCCCACCTCTTCTAGAGCAGTCCCTGTTGGTAGCATTTGCCAATTTCTGACGCATAAATAACTTCATCCTGGTTGGTTTAAGATACCAACATGGCTCCTGCTGGCTAGCAAAACTAAGGACAACTTGCTAGCATGCTCTGGGGAGCTAGTAAGAAGAGAGTAGTGTTTGGAGGCAAGTTTAGAAGGGACAGAGGTAAAGGTTCATGGACAGATTTGCAGGCACAGACACTACTGGCTCATGTCCAAAGGCAACAGGGGCCCAACTTGGGAGTGTGCTATAAACTCATGTGGGGTGTGACCTCACAGGACAGGCACTGACTCTTAGCAGATTCTATTCCTTGGAGATTCCCCAAATCATTTTCTGTTGTCCCAGTGATGCAGGGGTCACAATGGCTCTATGGTTAAGAGCCGAGGATGCTAAATACCCTGCAGAGATCAGATCTACCCCAGACAAGTCATCAAGAACTCGTACAGAGGTTTGCAGACATTTCTGGTGCAATGTTTCCTGCAAGCAAGACCTAAGCCATCAGCCTCAAGAACTACAGATGGAAACTACCAACTTGATCAGTCTCTTCTGGCCTGACCTGCCAGTGAGGCTCTCTAGCTGAGTGACCAATCCAGTTGCAGCCAGAATACTGGAACAAATTCTCTCCAATTTATGGAAAGAATTGCCTGTGAACTGAGGTTCTGCTGTACTTGTAACAGATGACCTTTGTAAGTGTTATGGCCACCTGGCTTGTGGGTGGAATGTCTACAGTGGAACTGTTTGTCTTCTAGACTAAGCACTTAAATTGCAAACACATATAACTTATCACTTTTATAAGGACATCACATAAAATTGTAAGAGTATTAAATATGTTGCTAAGGCTTATTATACATTTTATTTCATGATATTATATAATAACAAAATTTACATTAGTCATATTCTTGATCCCATTGAAATTTGCCTGAATTGGGACTTGGGCTGGTCAGGTACAAATGCAGACAGATTCACCTTCAGATACCTGAAGATAATTCCAAGTAGACTTGGGACAACTCAGCACACCTGCCTGAAAATAATGCTTTAGACTTCAGGTTTGTTTCTCACTCTTGGATGACTTTCATGTGAGGTGTGATGTGATCCATAAAGGCGGTGGAGACAGGCATCTCTTGTTACTCGGAGGAGCCATGATCATGACCCCGTGCGAGGACACGCTGAGATGGAAGGCAAGAACCGCATGGTCAAGCGCTCATAGTTTGAGAAACACTGTGTAAAATCACCATGCTTGGGTGCAGTGTGAAGGAAATTCAGTTCAGTCATGTGAGCTCGTGTGACTTGTACACACAGGTATATGTACACATGCATGTACAAAAGTAGACACACAGTTCTGCTGCTCACAGGTACAGACACACACACCAACCTGAGATGTTAAGTGTGTCAGGGAGCTCTGTGAGACGAGGGCCCAAGAACAGTTCGCTTGCATCTCTAGCACTTGCGGAGGTGCCTGCTGTCTCAGCCACACTGTCATTGCCAGGACGAACACCTGACGCCCACACTATGAAGGAGGACAGGTTTATTTTAGCTTATGTTTGAGGTCCACGGGGCCAGGGAAAGGATTGATGCTTAACTCCTGGTGACCGGGCATCAAGGAGAGAAAGGGGAGAGGAAGCTGAGCCCTTTGGGGCCCCTCCCCAGTGACTCATTCTTGAGACCAGCCCTTGCCTCCCCACATCACACAATCCAGTGCTCTCATGATCCAAACTCATTCCAAGAACATGGTGTAGATCCAGGGAACAATTCAGAACACAGCCATAACACCCACACAGAGCAGGAGCCCAGGAAATGTTTAATACCTTCATGCATTTTTGTTTTTTGGCAAAATGGGGTATTAAACCCAGGGCATTCATACTAAGCTACACTCTGGGATCCCTCTCTTTATTTGTAAGCATTATTTACGTTGATACAGAATGTATTGTACTACCTCACTATGTTGCCCAGCCTGGACTAGAACTTGAAGTTTTCTTGCCTTAGCCTTCTAGACATCTGGGAGGTGTTTCCTATCATGCCTTTCTAGGTTTTGCATTTTTAGCAAATTCTCAGATGATCCAGCTGGGCTAGACTTTGGTCCCATGCTTTGATTAACAAACCTCCATGCTTCCCACTGGTAGTGTGTTGATCTTCGGCCTGCAGGGGAAGGCTAGTTCTCCTGGAGGAGAGAGACTATGGTGAAATAAAAGTCATAACCTATAATTTGGCAATACATAATATTTCATACACATATCATAGGTTCTCCCTTTCATCGTTGATACAAGTGAGGTCACTTCCATGCTTAGTCCTTCCTATCACAAGTAATTGCTGAGGTCTTTGAGCCTGTCTCCTGTGGGCACATGCAAGGCACTCCCCAGATTCAGCATGCACCACAGGACAACTTACTGAGCTGTGGAACAAGTTACTCTTGAAAGTGAATGTCACATTGTGCTGCAAAATAGTTGTACTACATCCTATTCCAGTAGTTCAGGGCTAGTGTTCCTAAAGCCCATGCTCCCCAAAACTTAACATGAGACTTCATGAATTTTGCCATCTTAAAGGTATGAATCATACCTTGGTTTGGTCTTGATTTACATTCCAGGTTCAGAATGAGTTGGAGACTCTTCACTTGGTTTTGAGCTGTTCATGGAGAAGGCTATTCGTGGCTATTGCCAGTGTTTCTATGGAAGAATTTGTCTTTTTCGTACCCATGCCCATAATTCTGCTGTGCTCTGAGTAGCGTTGCCCCACTATATACCTTAGCCCCAGGGCAGTAGTATTAAAAGATGAGGCTATCTGGAGGTGATCAGGTAGGTAGTAGAACTCTCATGGGACAGGATGATGCTCTTGTAGGAGAGGTTGTGGGGAGTTTCTCTACCTTTTGCACCATTGCGGTGGGAAGCAGAAAGAAAGAACACCTTGAGCCTTTGCAAGGTGAAATCTACTTGTGACATCGCAGCCTTGAACTCCTGTCCTCCAAGACTATGAGCAATATATTTGTCTTACTTATAAATTATCCAGTCCAAGTTATTCTGTTATAGCATCCTGAGTAGATTTGGATAGATTCTATTTTCTATTCCGGAGACTATTTTTGGTGGCATTTGTTGCAGAGACCATCTCTAGTTTATTTTCTGCTTTTGGTGTCTTTTGATTAGAAAAGTCTTAATTTTATTGGAGGTCAATTTTAAAGAAAATGTTTCAAAATATTTATCTTTAAAAATTACATGTGCTTTAAGTATTTCATAAGCATATTCATCTTGTTAAGGGATTCTTCTTTTATTTATTTATTTTGTTTGGTAAGACTTTATTATGAATAGATGTTTCATTACATTTTTTTATCTAGTGAGATGATTATGTGGTTTTTCTCTTTGATCTTTTAATGTGGTAGATCAAGATTTTTTTTTTTTTTTTATTGAAGTCTCCTTCCTTTGCATTTCAGGGACTAGCCAACACTGCTGTCTATTTTTTTTTTTTTTAATATGGCTCAATTGAGTTGAGTAATATATTATTACGAATTTTCTCTATCCCTGGGTGAGATTGTTCTGAATTTTTATCACACCTTGTCCTGTCTGCTTTGGAATCAAAGTTACACAATCCTCATGGTAGGAACTGGAGAGCCATTGCTGTATCTCTGTTTCTGGAAGAGTTTTTATGAAAGTGGAATAATATGGAAAAGTCCTATAAAACCACTTGGGCCAGATGTTTTTCTTATGGAAAGATTTAAAACTATTCATGAAAGTTTTTAAAATAATTTCAAATTCTTTAGGCTCTCTGTTTCTCCCTGAATCTGTTTTGAAAAATTTTATTTTCCTAGGAACTGGTCCATCTGGTCTCTTTTTAAATATATGGGCACAGATTTACCATGATGCTCCTTTCCCTCACCTGGCTTCTCCTCTGTGGGTGTACCCCTGTTCATTCACGGCATGCAGTATATGAAACTCCTTTATGTTTATGCGTGCCATTTATACTAGGAGTTTATTAGTTTTCCTGAAAAAACTGAGTTTTGGGTTTGTTGATTCTCTGTACTGCATTTGTTTTTATTTTAGTAGTTGCTACATTCTCTCTCTCTCTCTTTTCTTTTTCTAATTTGGATTAGCTCTACTGTACTGTGCTTCATTTGTTAGGACATCTATCTTATCATTCCTTTTCTCTTGGAAATTTTATGCATCCAATCTTTTGAATATTGCTTTGGCGAATCCCTCAAATGTTAGTAGTTTTCAGTATTATATTTTCATTTTAAATTTTTTATCAATATTTAGAACTACCTTAGATTTTCCAAACATATAGGGATTTTAATTTATATTTTTTTATTACCTTTGTCATCTCATGTTTGATTTTTTTCAGTGGTAATCGTCCTGTAAAATTTCAGGTATTGTTTTTCATAAATGCGAAAATGACAATTTACAGAATTCCATGCATGCTCAAGGAAGTTCATGCTCTGCTTTCTAGGTATATTTGCTGCTAGGCCTTTTAGTTTTCTTTGAAGGCTTTCCCAGTCTTTGCTAGTATTTTTGTTCTCTTGATCTTTCAGTAACAGAGCTATCCTATGGTTGCGAAGTTGTCAATACCTTCTATCCAATTTCCATGCTTGTTTCTCATGAGCCTGGATACAGTTAGGTGTTGTCTCTGGACTCTGAGGCTCAGGGAATCACTTTGTCACCTTGGTACTTCCCTGGGTGGCAGCTGCTGGGGAATCAATGAACAAGTGGGTGATCTGGAAAGGCTGAGAGGGTTTATTAGTGCGACTTTTTGTGCCAAATGCAATCAGGGCCACAGGATAAGCAGAGAGCATGCCCCACCCCTCACCGTAGGCAGAGACAGGTTGCTTGGGGAGGGGCGTTCGTCAAATCTTGCGTCTGTCGGTAGTCCTGGGGTAGAATTTCCGATGAAAGCAGAGGGAGCTACAGAATCTGAAGTCATGCCTGTTAGCTAAGTGAAAGGCATTTCACACTTTTGCTTTTATCAGTTTATTCATGCTGATCAGTGCTTTTAGAGTGAATTCACAGCTCATGAAAGGCTCAGAAAGAAAAGCCCTGTGAACAAAGTCTTCTGTTTGTCTGCAGAATGTGCTTTGGGGTGGGTAGCACCAGCCCACACTTTTCTCCTCAGTGCTGAAGCTCACATAGTAGGGGCACAACCACGGAGGGACTTGGAGCATAACTTGAGTTCTTCCTATTAAATTAGTATTTCACCCAGATAGCACTTTAAAGCTGCGGTGTAATCCTTGGGCTCATTTTCCAGGAACCCTAATGATTCTTTAAATGATTCAAGTATGTTTAAATTTTAAAAAGGTGGTTATGATCTTAACTGTGCTCCAGTTTAACACAGTCATAATTCTAAGCATATTCTGGGTGAAAGACTCAAACCTCATCGTGGCAGCTTAAGCCATGCCAGCCCGGCCCTGACTGGAGCGTCCCCTGCTAGCACGCGTTTCTGAGAGTCTACGGGCAGGGCGCAGCATTTCAGGACCTCGCGGGGTCCTCACCTCTGCGGCCTGCACCCCGAAACGAGCCTCTCCTGGCCTTTTTCTGCACTCCAGGGCTCTTGCCTCTGCTCTCTATTCTCACCTTAAAGGAAGCTGTTCTAGGTAGTAACGGAGCTCTTGAAATGGGGCTTCCACTTACAGAAGTTCTTAGTTGAATGAGGAGAAACAAACATTAAATAAAAAACTAACTCAGAGCTGTTTTTTAGAGGCTGGCTTCTCTGTCATGATGGGAAACAATAGCTACCCAAGACTCAAGAATTGTCTTTGTTCTCTCTCACCTCTGTCCTGCTAAATTTTCTCAGTGTGCTCCGGAAAACGGGAAAGGTCTGCGGGTACTGGGCACACCAGGAGGCCTTCTGCCCTAGTCCTGGCTGGCTCTTTCAGGAATATTTGATATTTTCATGGAATTTACATTTCTCAAAGTCTATGTTGCAATTCCGCAATTCCATCGCTACCTTATAAAGTGTGAGGGTCACTCCATAGTCCACTGGGGTAACTACTGATGGATTCCCAGTTTTGCTGCATTTCAAATCCCTTAAGTTAATAAAAAACCAAAATAGAGTTTGAAAGAATTTTATAGTGAAGTTGAAACAGTAAACATTTTTAATGTGGCCCAGTTTTATTTTAGGATGGGAAGCAATAAAATATCTTTAAATAATTCAAATATTAAAAATCATCATTCTATTGTACATAAAGATTTATTTAAAAAGTGACATATTATCTTAAAATACTGTAGAACTGTGAAAAGAAGATTAAAAACTTAAACTAATTTAAATTAATTCCATGGTAAGCTCATGTCCTAATACTACCTGAATTTTGCATACTTTCTTTTTTCCTGAAAATACCAAGCTTTTTTATGTATCATGCTGAGTGAGCATGCTTTAGCTTTTGAAGGTATTTCACATAATAATTAAAAAACAATTTACATAAGTTAAGCACAGAGTATGGGTTTTTTGTCTTTCTTTGTTTCTTTCTTTCTTTCTTTTTTTTTTTTTTTTTTCCTTGCGGGACTGGAGATTGAACTCAGGACCTTGCACTTGGCAGGCAAGCACTTATTCTACTGAGCTATCTCCCCAGACCCCTGTCTTTCTTTATTTTAGTCTTTTAAAAAAAAAATCTATGAGCAGAAAATTTATTGGGGGAAAGAAAGCTCCTGTCAAAGAGATCAGGAACAGGCGGGGGATCTGGGAGGGAAAAAATTATAATTTTTATGATGAAAACATTCAGGCTATCAGCCTGGTCAAATCTAAGCTGGTATGAACTAACCAATTTCCCAAGTCTTCACTTCCACCTCTGCTCCCATTTTCTTCCCACGTTCTGCCCGTAGGATATTCCTGCCTTCCATCCATGCCTGTGTTTACCTGGTACCCAGTTACCGCTGGCTGCTTGGTCCTGTGTCATTTCCCAGGAGCTGCTGTCGCAGCCGGGCTGCTGAGCGGGGCCTGTCAGGGCAGGGTCCAACCTTTCATCTTCCTGCTCCTCCCTACTGGTTGCTGCCTGTCGGCCACACATGTGCCCTCATCCACACTATCACTGAACTTTCCCCTTCAATCTTTGACCTCCCACTTTCCTCTCTTAATTGTTTTCAGAAGTCTCTCACCACTGCCTGTTTTTCAGGGTTAGGTGCTTGAGCGTCTTCCTGCACCCTGGAGCACACACCTCAGGCTGGGACTGTCAGCCTTCGGCGCTTGCTATGAGTATCAGGCTTCATATTATTTCTCAAGTTTCACCTTAGTATTTCTTCATTTTTTGTTATTTTATTTTATATTGAGTTGAGATTTTAAAGAATTACTTTTCCCACTGCTTTAAGGTATATGTCCCTAAATAGCAAAGCAGCCTTCCACTTAAAAATAGGATGTAACTTTAGCCATGTTCTCATGCCCCAACTTCAGATCCTATTTTCGTTGTGTGCAGGAAGACAGGAAATCATTCTGTATCCGTCATTATTCATCCTGGGCGAGTAGGGAGGGGGTTGAAGTGGGTGGAGGAGAAGGGCATGCATGCCAGGGGGCACCCGGCCCTGGTGTGTGCAGGTGAAGCTGTCCTGCTCTTTGTGAGAGTGGAGAGGTTAATGCCATGGGCAAAACCAGGGCTGTGGAGTAAGACCAAGCCAGCAGTCTCACTCCAGCCCTGCAGTCCAATTATTTGGCTTCTTGCTCAATGCTGTACAAAAGTACAAATTTGAATAATCCATATTTAAATGAAGGAGCAGGTTGTAGTAAATAAGACAGACAGGCAAAGCCCATCACCTCTCAGGAGCCGGCAGGAAACTCAATGCTTACTTCTTCTGTCAGTCAAAAGGTGGTGATGAGGGACGTTCTAGTGGGTGCAGATCAGGGACAGTCCTCATCCCCAATGAATTGTGTCATTGGTAAGCTGACCTGCATTTCTCTGTGGGGTGTACCTTCCAGGGAACCAGGTTTCCTTTGGGACTTTAGTTTTATTCTTGCCTTGTAGTTTCATGAGCCTCAGTGTAAGTTCTGCTTTATAACACGTCTTGTGGATTGTAAGAGTCCAAGTTTATCAAAGGCAGGCAGGCGGTGAAGGAGAACTCCTTGGAGGACCCATGGAGGGAAACGTTCTCCTAGACTGGACAGTGGAGGCAGGGTGAGTCTCCAGGAAGAGAGTAGGGGCAGGGAGCTAAGGAGACGGGAGACCAGTGGCACAGACACAGGCTGGCTCTGGGTGTATGATGTCTCCAAGACTTTTCCAAGTGCGTGGGCCACGGGCCATGGCCAGGTACAGGGAGACTAGTGAGTGAGTATAAGGAAGACAGCCTGAGAGTTCTGCCTCCAGGGCTCCCCCAGTGGCTGGTTATCTGAGCAAGTGCCCTAGGGGATGAGGGGCATCCCTGCAATAAATAATTCAGTGCCCAGAGTATGTTTCCTTGGGGTGAGCTCAGAGGCAAGTGCAAATTCAGGTGCCTTGTTTATGTAAGGGAAAGCAAAACAAATGAAGACAAGGAGCTAGGAATTCTCTTCTTGGGACAGTTTATTGCTAAGAACATGCTCTCATCCCTGCCTTCCTGTGCATCTAGAGCGCACAGCTTCCATATACAGGAAGTGCCCTGGTTCAGTACTTACCTAGATTGAACCAACAAAGCTGTCACCATGCGTTGGCATATTTGTACCATCAGCTCTAAGATGCCTCCTCGTGGAATGTGTTGAGTGTGGCTATGGCCTCCTGAGGCCTGCTGCAGAGAGAGCATCCCAGAGACGGAGGGGAAAGAGCTTGTTTCAGCTCACCTTCTCCAAGAGCTAACCAGTTCTGGGGGCCAGTCTCAGCTAACTGGGTCTGGCGAGCTGTGCTTGTTCTAAATAATAATTTATGGTTTCAGAGATTTTTGTTACCTGGGTGCCCAGGCCACAGCGCCTTGTTTAGCGGACTGTGTACTGCTAAGGGACAGGAGTCATCTTGAGGCTGCTGGACCAGCAGCCTCTCCGAAGCACCACGCAGGCAGCTCGGGACAGCTCCAAGGGTGCCGGCACGTGGCACTGGCCCCACCTCCTCACAGGGACAGAACCCTCGACAGACCTTGTTTGGAGAGCCTGCTCTTGCTCTTCTGTGGTGATCTCTTCAGGATGGGTTTCAGCGCTGATGCCACACTGTGCTCTGTCTCCCGGCTCATGGGCCTCCCGGCTCATGTGGAATCAGAACTTGGTTTTAGGCTCCACTAAGGTTTGCCTCTGTGATTCCCAGCAGAGGTGAGAGGCAAAGGACATAGGGAGAGGCCTCGGGGCCTCCTGGTCTATCGGGCCCTGAGGTTCAGGACAGACACACAGAGCCCTTAGTCTTCCTCCTAAGCTGCCTTAGTGGTGCTTCTGCGGCCCAGGGGATCCTACTGCTGTCCCTCCTAGGTGGGCCAGGGCCTGAGGTCACCAAAGAGTGCATTTTGGCAGCTTGGTTTATGTATTTTGCCTTTGCAACTCCTACTCACTTGTGTGCAGCCTTGGGACATCATAATTCCCACTCAGCCCTGCTTGGGGCTGCCACGTCACATGTGGGGGGTCTTTCTTCCTGAGGCCATGATGTGGGTGGTCAAGAATGAAGCTAGTACCCGCGGAAGGGTTCCAAGTCCTGGAGCAGGCTCTGTGCTCTTACTGCAGGCTGCATATAGGCTGATCCCTCATTGCTAATATAGTAATTACTAAACAAACATTGAAAAATTCAGACCCACTTTCCCTTGTTTTACCTGGGATGTATTCTATTATTCACTGCACTCTTTTTTTTTTTTTTTTTTTTTTTTTTTTTTTTTTTTTTTTTTTTTTTTTTTTTTTTTTTTTTTTTTTTTTTTGAATAGGATGTTTATATGATCATTGGCTATGAGGTATAACTAACACATATGGTGAATGTTTAAATGAAAATGAAAATAAGAGTAAAAAAATCATTGCAGTCAAAGATCCTTTGTCATAAATCCCCTTCAGAATGCTCCCCCTTGCTCCACAAAACACATTCCAGCATTCTCACCACTTTCCAAAGCGGTTTTGGAAATCCTCAGCCGTGAATGTCTTCGTGAGGTGGGACACAAAATATGGCAAATGTTGCTGCCATGAGCCATCCAGGAGAGCGGCTCGTGCACACCTGACAGTGGGACCTGCTCGAGTTTCTTTGCTGAGGAGCCTCCTGGCTTTTCCTAAAAGTCCAAGAGTCCAAGAAGAAAGGGAAAAGCTTTGAATCAATGCACAATCCCGAGGCAGCCAGGGCAGAGTGCAACTGAAGACTCTCCGGGAATAGGACATCTGCTGCGGAAGACAGCGAGAGCCATGTGCCGCACATGGGTGAAGCAAGGGGAGTCCTTTGGGCGGATGGCTGGCAACGTGTCTTTTACTGAGACACATTTAAATTTTTTTAATAAAAAGTGTGTGATTTTTTATCACACTTTATGGAAATGTTTAAGGAGAGCAGGCTAGTCAGGCTACACATATGTTTTTAAACGGGTAGAGCCAGCCTCTCACGCACGAGTGGCTACGTTCTAACCCCTTTTAGAAAGCTATGTAGAAAACCTTTCCCATCAGAAGTCCCACGCTTGGTGGCCCTGTACACAGGCCACCCTCTGCTGCTGCCTATGAAGTGGGGCTCCGAGGTGAGGTTCTGGTTGGGACCCAGGCCAGTGGGCAGGAGGCCCTTCTCCCTCACTTGCTTTCCCCAAGTAATTGCAAAAGGGGTGTCACGGGCCAGAAGTCGCTTGTGGGGGCTCCAAATCGGAGCTGCGATGGGATTGTAGAGGGGTGTGTGTGCGTGAGTCTGTGTGTGTGTGTGTGTGTGTGTGTGTGTGTGTGTACTGGACAGAGGAAGAGCAAGAAAGGAAGACTCTCTTTGTGCATCTCTAAACCCACCAAGAAAGCTGTACGGTTACTCGGCTTTCTTCTCTGGCACCTCTCCCACTGCATTCCCGTCGCTCCTTCTTTCTTGTCCAGTAACATGCAGGAAGGCGTGCTGGCCTGGGGATCCACGCTGACACAGCAGGCCCTGGAGTGGCCCGTTTCTCTTCAGGGTGTCTGACCCTCCTTCCTGCCCCCAGGCTCAGCTGTAGCCTTACAGTTCCTGAAGATTCCTGGTTTAATTCCTTTCCTTGGTTGCTCTCAGCTGGACTCCTGGACCTCCTCGCAGGAGGCAGCAGCACAGACAGGACAGTGCAGGGGTCTTCTCCCTGCAAAGCTCTGAAAGAATCTGTAGCTGCCAGTGCCACCTCCTCTTTGAGGCTGTTTGTCCCCAGAACATTCTTGCAAGACAGCTAGGGTCGCTCATTGTGTAACAAAGGGTGGGCACAGGGACCATGTACCAATCCTCTCCTGTAGAATGCAGCCTGTCAGGCCTGGAGAGTGAGCCCTGTAAGATATAAAAGAACATAGATGAGGTAGCGTTTGGAAAACAGCTTAACTGAAGCATTTTTCAGACATGGGAGTGCTGGGATTTGTGATAATTTTATTACAACAGTGATTTTTAAAAAATTTTATTTAAATTTTTTTGTTTTTTGTCAGTGATTGAACTCAGGACCTTGCTCTTTCCAGGCAAATACTTATTCCACTGAGCTATCCTATCTCCCCAGCTTGTAAAACAATCTTTAACATCTTTTATGTATTTATTTGGTACAGGGTCTCGCTATGCAGATGCAACTCATAGTGAGACTCCTCCTGTCTCAGCCTTACCAGTGCTGGGATTACAGTGGTGTACCAGGTTTCAGTGGTGGACACAGTGCATCCAGTGTTGCGGGGTGTGCATGGCACACAGTACCAAGGTCAAACCAAGGTCCTTGTACTTTCCATATAGACAATTAGATTGCAGAGTTATCTCCCCCCCCAATAGTGTGAATTTAACTAAAATTTATATATATATAGTGATTATCTATGCAACCAGGTCAGCACAAGCTCTGAGACCAAGCATGTGTTTAGGCACCAGCAGATTCTGGGGTGTCGATTCCTGCAGATATCTGGGGCTCAGAAAGTTTGAATACTTTTTCCCAGATACAACAATGTATTCATTGTATCCCTGACTCTGGCAGCCTGGAAGAAGGACTTTTCCTTTGTGTTTCTACCCAAGTAAGAGACTCTAAACTTTCCCTTTCTTCTTCGTTGTGTGTAAATATAGTCCTTCCTTCTTCTATTTGTGGAAAGAAAACACAAGAAACTGAATGAGAAATAGGCATAACCAGGTATTTAAACATATTCAGAATGTTTCTTTTTTTTTCTCCCTCTGCTTTGAAACAGGAAGAGACAATTTTTACTAGGTGCCTAATTTAGGAACAAACTACTCGAGGAAGTAGCAGGGATAGCGGGGCTGCAGTATTGTGCGTGTGTAGCTTTGGGGAGGGAGGCTGCTTTAGGCGCTTATTAGTAACTTCAGGAGGAGAGATCCGTCCATTTCCTCATTTCCCACTTTACTCATGAGCTCTGGAAGGTTTGCATTTTGTTCCTGTATTAGCCTTTGAGGGTGGCAATAAATAGAAGCCACACATAGCTCTGCGGCTTTGCATCCGGGCTCCCGAGTGGGCTTGTCACCTCTGTCAGCATGGACTTTTTGTTTCCAATTGTAATGATTTTCTAAATAATTTGAAAGAACAATAATTAGACCTGGGTTTACTTTTTACTGGCTGTGTGTGGTCTTCTCATCCCCTCGTCTTCTAACTTAATCAGGTGAAGTTATTTCTAGGGGCTCCTAATTTGTACTTTTTCCTCTACTAAGATGCTGACATTTTATTGACCTAATTCTGTAACTTTTGCCATCCCGGGCTTATCTACCTTAGCCTCTGTTTCTTTGTCATGTCATTTTTTCTGTGCAGCTGGTCCTGTCTCCAGACCACCCATCTGGATTTAAGGGCTCAGATTTTCTGTTCCATAACACAGTCTTGGAAACTGGAATGAACAGCTAATTGATAAGTCACATGATATTAAGTTTGCCTCGCTAATTGATCAGTTCAAATATACTTAAATGAACCCTAGCCTGACCTCTTGGGCATCTAGGGATCATTCAGTATTTGATTATTTTACACCTGTCAGCTGGAGTTCCTACGGGAAGCATTTCTGGGCTCACGAGTTTGTGGATGCAATTTACAAAAAATTCCACCTCAAGCCTGTGTGGCACCTAGAAAGCTACACAGAGAATCTCGGCCTGGGATATCGAGGCACTCATGTGAGTTGAAGCATATCCTTTTAGAGGCTTTTAATATATTCTCTTTTTGATTCCTTTGCTGGTAGATATGGAGACAAGTAATGCATTATTTCTTTTCTTTGTGCCTTTCAAAGAGGAACTATAACATCCATTTCCCTCCATGGGTGGCTATTAAATAAGTTCAAATAAAGACTAATATATACAAAGTTTTCAAACAGAGTGAGTTCCATTGAATATTTATGAAAGCAGTATTTTAACAGCTTTGTTGAGTTTATGGTTTCTACAGCACACATTTGCCATTTAAATGTTACAACTTACTGCCTTTCAATACACTTATTGATCTGGGTAGTTGCCATGACCGCAAGCTAATTTTAGATCATTTTTATCACTCTAGAAAGAGGCACTAATCTATGTCTTAACTATCTACCAATACTGGATATTTCATATATGTTACAGCACAGCATATGTGGTCTTTTGTGACTAGCTTCTTTCTCTGGGCATAAGATCTTCAAGATTCATCCATGGTACGGCATGCAGCACTACCTTGTGTCTTTTGATTTCTGAAAGCCTTCATTGAAGGGTTACACCATGTGACTTCTCTATCCTTCAGTTGAGGAACATGTGAGACATATGCTAAAAGCGAAACAGAGCCTGAGTCCATCTGGTGAGGATTTCCCATTTCTCTGCCCACCCACTTTCTAGCCATAAGCATTTTACTAGAATTCTTCTAGAATTTTTTTATATACAAACAGCAATACATATCCTGAAAATATACTTCTTTTCCTTCTTTATATTAAGTGCGGCATACTGTAAGTACGTACGTGCATGAAACATTTCCCTAGCACAACTTATATGCCAAGAATTATACACGTTTGATAAATTTGTTAAGTTAGGCCTCTGCATATATGCTCAATGCTATCATCAGAGTCAAGCAATGCATGGGTCCGCTCCCACCATAACTGTCCTCTCCTCTGACTAATTTCTCTTTCCTTTTCTTGACTTAGGCAACTGCGAATCTAGTTCTATCACTACACATCGCTTTGCATTTCCTGTAATTGTTTAAATGGAATTATTTCATACATATTTATTCATTTTCATCTGGCTTCATTCACCAAATATAACTCTTTTGGACCACACTGCTGATAAAGCATGTATGAATAATTTATGCATTTTTATTGCTGTGTTGGTAGAACATAGGTATTCTTGTAAATAACTCAATATATTTACCCATGCCTCTCTGACGGCCATCTGAATTATTTTTTTGGGTTTGGCTATTTCAGGAAAAGCTATCGTGAATATTAGAATGTACTTCTGACAAGGGCAAATTCTATTAAGTATCGTGGGGCTGACTATCTGGATTATTTGATTGATGTGTACCTGCTTGTGTAAGAAATGACTGAATGGTTTCTATCATAGTTGTATCAGTTTACACACTTTCAAACACTATATTAGAATTCCAGGTTCTCTCCAACTTTGCCAACACTTTTACTGTTATCCTCCTAATTGTAGGCATTCAATAGATGTGTAAGTGCCATTTGTTTTGATGTCAATTTGTATTTCTATGATAACTATTGTGGTCAAGAGTGCTATCATGTGCTTACCTACTAATTTTGTGTTTATAATGATGTATGTTTTCTAATCTATTCATATGTATACATTTAACTGACTTCTTATGAAAGTTTGAGAATTCATCATAAATTCTAAATAGGAGTCTTTTATCAGATAAACCATTTCCAAATATTCTCTCAAACTGTAGCCTATCTTTCTATCATTGTAACAATATCTTTTGAATGCCAAAAGAAATATTGATGTTTAATTTACCAATTTATTCATTTTCAGTGTTATATTGGAGACCTTTTTTAGTAGTTTAGTTTACAAACATGTTTTCATATTTGCTTTTCTATGTGTTTGATGGTTCAGCTCTGATCTCCAGTCCATGTTACAGTAGTTTCTGCATATGGTGTTAAACATGAATCAATGTTCTTATTCAAAACTATGATCATGTTACCTATTTTAATTTTTTTTAATCCCATGTCATATGCCTTTTACTGGATTAGCTTTGCATATCCCTTGAGTGGCTGTTAATTTGACTGGGTTTGATGAAAGAACTCTTTCATTTTAATTATGTCTGCCTCAGCCTGCCCTGGGAGTGGGGCTGGTGCAGCATGTGGTGCTGGGGATTGAACCACGGTTCCTGTGGGTGTCAAGCTTTCCTAAGTATGTGCTTTAGACCGCTGAACCATCTCACCCACTCAGATGAGACAGCTCTTGACTCTGTCCCCAGCTCACCATCCTGGCACCAAAGCCTCTCTGGCTGAGTCAGCACAGCTCTGTGACTTCTTAGGCCCCATGGCATTAGTGCTCCACACCTGTGCTGCCTGTTCAAAGTTGCTTTGGGTTCTACAGCTCATTTGTGTTTCCTTCTTATGAAGAAGAAAACTTCTTAGTTTGTCATTTTCTACAGAAAAATGTCTACAGTAATGTGATTTATTTAAGCATTCTTTGGTTTTTCCAGTGTTAATTTTGGAATTTCTACAAGTCTGAAGATCCTTCTTATTTTTGGCAGGTATATATTAAAACATTTCACATTTTTGGTAATGCTGTAAATATTCAACTTTCACTTTTTGACTGTTGCTGCAACACAGAGGTACACTGGGATCTCATGTTGCCCCTTCCTGCAGTGTTGCTCAGCTCACTTATTAGCGCTATGAGATTTTTGTTCAGTTAAACAAAATTTCCAGCATAGGCCTTCATGTCTTCTGTGTACACGTTGTTCTTTTTAATTCTTGACGCCTTTTCTTTCTTTTCCGCAACTTATTTCTCTGGCTAGAACAATAGGTGAATACAGTAGTTTGAGTAAGAACGACGCAGTCAGATGTTTGCCCTTGTTTCTAATCATAAGTGAAGATCACACAGTCTTTTAAAAACTAGACAGCATGAGCAATAAGGCCCTCAGCACAGGCTCCCATTTGCCACAGCCAGCTGTGCCTTTCTTGTCATCTCTGCTCTCAGGAGCTCCCTGAGGTGCAGTGCTGAGGTGGAGACTTTCAGGAATTCACAGCCCACCCAGAGCCCATAGGAGCCCTGAGAAGGTGGCACCAGAGCAGTTGGCATTTTCAGTGGCAAATGCTTTACTCTGGTGGCACTGTAGTTTGAATCCTAGTGAACTCCACCTTTCTTCATAGGAAGATGCCATCTGCTTATGAAATGAGCATGTCTTAATTCATCAATTTCACAGACAAGGAGGATAGGATAAGAGGTGCAAACCTACTGGTAAAGTGGATCAAACTCTTCAACTCCAAAGTACAGTACATCTGCTTGAAAATAAATCAGTGACACTGACAAGGCAGATAGGGTGCTGATTTAAGTATTTTTCTTTTCTTTAATATCTTTGTTATTCTTCCTTTGCTTCAAGAGGAGAAAACTTGGTGCTGAGAGCTTTCTAAATATCAGCAATGGATGATCACCTTGGGAAAATATTCCTTTTGCATCTGCTGAGATGGGCATATGACCTTTCTTGTTTTACTTTGTTAATATGGTGAATGGCATCAACGGATTTTTATAAATTGGTGCTACACTAACCTTGGGTTCCTGGAGTAAATCTCATGTGGGTCCCGCACTTGTTTTCTCTTGCCCTGTAACAAATGACCATAAGCAAAGTAGCAATGCTTACCACTCTTACCCAGTCCAACTTGCAGAATCTGGACCAGAACCCTCCAGGTTTCCCAGGCCAGGACTCTTGCACTCAGGGATGGACAGATCTCCTCTTAAGCTCAGAACTCATCCTGGGAGTGGCTGGCATGGTGGGTGGGGGACCAAGGTGTCCGGAATACTGCTGCATCTTGGGTGTGATGGCTCCTGGTTCCCCCCCAGAGTTCAGCCATATGCTTATTGTCACAGAAAGCCAACTTCTTGAAAGCCAGAAGGAGAGCTTCTCTCTCTGAAGAGCCTAATGTGGAGTTGTGAAAAGTGATGTAATCATGGCAGTGGCTAGCCCAGTGAATTCACAGATCTCTACCACACTTGGGGAGAAAAAAATTACACAGGTTCTTCACAGCCCACGACATGGCTTTGCGGTACTGTCCTAGGATTCCATCTCATGTGGTCCCTCCAAAAAAATTTTGCCGGATTTCACTTGCTAAAAATTTACTTAAATTTTATGTATCTATGCTCATGAAGGATATTGGCCTGAGGTTTTTTTTTTTTTTTTTTTTTTTTTTTAATAATATTTGTAGTGTTTCATTATCAGGATAATTCTGCAGAGGAGAATTCTTGAGTCTAGGCCCATGAGTCTAGGTCAATTGTTACTTACTTAGCAATATGTCATTTAGTTTCTAGGTACATGGAGATTCTCCTCAGAACTTTCTATTGTTTATTTTTAATTTAATTCCATTATGTTTTTTTTTTTTCCAATTCTTTTATGGTTTAAATTTAACAATGGTTATATTACATATTTTCATCATCGGGTCAGTTTAGATTAATACATATAGGTATATAAGATTGATCAAACAACTAAACATTAACCTTTCTAAATCCACATTACTTTTTTAAATTTTTTTTTCTTTTCCCCCTTTTTTTCTTTGAAAGTTGACATATTGCATATTGTCCTCACAATCATTCTATAGAGTGCAGTGTGTGGGCATGACCCACCTCCCTATTAATGTTGCATAGAAAAAAGAAAGAAAGAAAGAAAAAAAAAACAGGAAAGAATATACTTCCCTTTGGACTAAGAAGAAGCAGATACATATACA
>PVJA010030283.1:0-25966 GCA_004027025.1 Myocastor coypus | reverse complement strand
AAAAAAAAAAAAAAAAAAAAAAAAAAAAAAAAAAAAAAAAAAAAAAAAAAAAAAAAAAAAAAAAAAAAAAAAAAAAAAAAAAAAAAAAAAAAAAAAAAAAAAAAAAAAAAAAAAAAAAAGTCACAAATATGGAAATCAGATATAAAAATAAAAATTAGATAAATTGACTCTGTGCCTTTGAGTAAAATTTCTGTTGGGCAAATTGACAAGCTCTGCTCTGGGTGGGAAGCACTGGATCAGGCGGGGGACATTCCTGCATATCCTGCTGTCTGGGAAGTAGACCCAAGGGCCAGTGGCCTTAGGTACAGGGAGGCGACGTTCCAGTACATTTCTCTTGAACACCACAATGCTGCAACATTACTTCTAAGATTCACCAGTTTTTTTCATCTCTTAATGAACTGAGAAAGAAGGTAAGAATGACAGTGAATGTGCACAAAATATGCTGTGTAAAGTTCGTGAACAAGTACATGAAATCCATTATTCATGCATCCAAGAATAATAACATAGCAAAATAAGTGTAACTTCTTTGGTCTTGCTATTTTCTTTACTGATGAGGCCTTAACACTTATAAGGAACTTCAGATTCCTAGGAACCCACATTTTAAAATATTTCTTTTTCTAATTTTGTTTAAAAATACTTATTGGTTGAAATTTCCTAAGCCAAGTTACGACTGCTTTATGTACAGGTTAAAGGCTAATGATTGCTGCAGGCTATTTTTATGATGGCATTATTTAGAGTTTCTAGATAAAATACACAGTGCAGTTAAATTTGGAATTGGGTAGACAATGAACATTCTTTTCAGCATATGCATGTCCTGTTCCATATTTGGAACAGGCTTATACTTTAAAAAAATGTTGCTTTTGTGACATTCAGATGTTACTGGATTCCCTGCATTTTTAAAGTGACAATCCTGTCCTCAGTGGCTATGCTTTTCTCTGTCCATGCACATTTATGATCTGGCATGTTGTGACTCTCTCAAAGATAGGTTTTATTTTTCTCCATTGCTATATTACTATTGAATCAGTGCTGGCTTTGACCCATCAAAAGTGGCCAGAGGTCTTGGGCACATTATGGTTTCAACTTCACTATCTCTGAGCCCAGATGCCATGTAAGACGGACCGGTGTGCTGAGAGAAGCCACTCATGAAGAGAACACTTGAGTGGTGAATGAGAGCATCACAGACACTGGGGTTCTAGTAGACCCTTTAAAATAGTGCAGCTGCAAATGAGCTGGGGGAGATCAACAGAGGTGTCACCTAGCCAGATTATACAATCAAGAGGAAGTGACGTTGCCCTAGCATGAAATCTAGTGCAATTTGGGAATAGCTTGTAAGATAGCATCTGATAGGTGATAGTGCAGATCTTTACTCAGAATGCTCATCTCTGAGCCCATTTGAAATGAGAAAGTTATGATGTCTGGCACAAAACACTTTGTTTCTGGCAGGTTAGGCAGTCAGTGACTCCCCCAGTGCAGGATTGATAATAGGCCAGACAAAATCATTTAAGGCACAATGCTGTTATGGAAACATGTCTTCAGTGGCATAGAAAAGAAGAAACTCAGAATTCACATGTCATCATCAAGATGAGGAGGAAGGGACAGTCTTACACAGTAAGGAGTTTGAACATAAACCCTAAACTGAGCAGCCATTCAAAAAATGTGAGATTTTAAATGTAGTGGCTGAGTTGCCTTAAACTAGTAAAAGTAATTATAGTCTGCTTTGTGTCATTAATAAATAACTAAAATTACCATGATGGATTAATTGAATCAATTCATAAAGAAATTACCCGTGTGCCTTTCTCATGACAAATACACACTACTAGTAACATGGAAAAAATTCTCTACTCTAACGTGAGTTTAGCTTAATTTGAAAGATGATGGCATTGAGTTCATGTTGTATAAAAACCAACTGATTACAATTGTGCAGAAGACATGCAATGGCCGTGGATCAGAAATGATATGTTATACTCAAAGTCTAAGAAGAGGTCCAAGTACCTATGCTGCTAGGTTCAGTATTTTAGGTTTAATATCAAGACAACACCATTACTCATATATAATTCATCTTGTTAAATTTCAATTGTGTTATATTTACACCTTTGAAATTTAATTTAATTTACACATAGGCTAGGATTTTATGGGTTTAATGCTTCTCTATATTGTATTAAGGAAATAAAGTAAAATTAAAACTAAAGTCCTCCAAATTCAGTGCAAAAGGATTTTTGCAACTTCCTCAATTGACAAATGTATAGACAAGTATTAAGCAATCTACTAGGCAGTGAATGTGCAGGGAACAATTAAATTAATGTATTTTCCCTTCTAAGACCCACAAAATAGAAAATAAATTCTGGACTTAGAAGCCAAAGGGGAAAAATGGAAACACAGTGTTTGTAAATAAAGAGGGAAAAAGTTAAAGGAAGGAGAGGGGATTTGGGAAAAAAGAAGAACCAAATGTTTTGTGTATGGGAACAAATTCTGTACAATCAATGTAATAATTATGCATACCAAAAGCATACCAATGAAGTTAATTTAAAAAAGTGAAAAAAATCAAAGTAAAGTAATAACATCATGAATAAGTAAAAAAGTAGTATAGCACATTATGAGTAATGCGCCAATGATACCTTTTAAGTATGAGATAAATCAATGAATAAATGGGCAAAAGCCAGAATTCCCTTTTTTCCTTTAGGTTTTTTGTTCAAATGAACTTTATTAATTGAAGAAGGAACACAGAGCCATTTTTCCCTGAGAATCAGCCACTGTCCAAAGGCAATTTCCAGTGACTTCTCTGTCAAATAATTCAGTTTTTATAGATGCTTGGGTCTGCCTGGGTCTGAGTCAAAGCCTACCATTTCCACAGTATAATGTTGTCATAAATCTGTAAATTCATTATGAGACTCAATGTCTGGTAGACTAGAATCTTCCAGAGCCACTGGCAAGAAGAAATCCTCCTGCCCCAAGCCATATACCACAGACATTGACACAAAGATGTCTGACCTTCTTTTCATCCTGATACCCATAGATTTTGTTTTGAAATCTGGGTGACCAATTGAGTGAAAGGAAATTGTGAGTGGGATTCCTTTCTTTTTTTTTTTCCAATCTTCTATCTTCTTATTTTTTTGTTACTTTTAATAAGAAATAACAATATGATAGTTTCAAAACACATTAGTACTACATTTGCAATAATTGACACATTGCAAATTGTTGTCTTTGTAATAGTTATACAGAGCACAGGGTATGGACACGATACATTTTCTAATTGATATTGATAAGGAAAGAAAAAAAGAAAAAATTTCTTCTCTTTGAGCTGAGAAGAAGTAGTTGTATATATAGTCCAATATTCCATAATTGCATTGGGTTACCAGTGAAACTTGGCAATGTTGGAGGCTGTTGATTTAAGCCTCTTACAGCTCATCATACTAATCTAGTTCTGCGTTTTATGTTCATAATTAAGCCTTTCGACTGGGTGATTAAGGGCAAGTTAAAGCAAGACCTGTGTAACAAATCTTTCATCTTTATATCTTCCAAGGTCAAATACCCTCAGGATTAGCTTTGTAATGATGTACAGTGCTTTGTAGAACTGTTGTCAGTGTCAGCCTTCAGGATGAGTCATGGTCATTGCTTGACCAGTTTGCTTTCTGTGAAAGCCTGAGAGAATGTTTTTTCTCTAGGTGACTCTCCTTAGACACACTATAGTTCATTTATCCCTTTCCTCTGAGGTTCTATAATCTCTTTGACCAGGAAATTTGGGACACTACTGAGTTATAGGATGTTACAGTGCAGGTTCTCTTATGTCCTGAGTCCTCACTGATCTTGAAGGGCTAGGGCCAAATGTTTGCTATCCTTGTAGCTCTTCTTTTTCTCCAATTTTTGGTCTGTTAACTTACTTTATCAATCCTCCAGCAGAGAAGCTTTGTGATACTATTGCTCTATAATATAGGTAACTGAGCTTAACATCAGTGTCTTTCTGAATATCAAACATCTTAGACTTAGCTTGAAATGGGTATTTTCCGTCAATCATTGATAATCTCTATAGAATGTGATGAAAGAAGTTACAAAGTTTTACACACACATTTAGAAATCCATGAGTGGGATTCTTGAGTTGAACAAATCTCCTAAGGCTGGAATATAAAGGTTTGAAAAACACGTGGATATATGTGAGAAGGAAAAAAAAAAACAAAACAAAACAAAAAAAAAACAACTTTCTTCTAAAATCTATGGGAAAAAAAATAAAATCTATGGGAAAAGGAGTTTTTGTTTTATTTGTTTAAAAGTTGCCTCTTCCAATAATGTCCAAGTGGACCAGATTCCCAAATAACTACATGTGTCTTCCAAGTTGCTTGGAAGTTTTGGACAGTGTTAGAGCTGCCCTGAAAGATGCAAGCTGGACCTGAGAAAGGAGCCCTGTCTACTCTGTAGGACAAGATGAAAAGCTCTGTGAGTGGTTCACTGAGATCTGAGTTCCAGAATTTGTTCTAAAATATTACATCACTTGTTTTAATCTGGTAAGAATACATGCAGGAAATCTGTCAGAGAGAAGAAAGTAATACACATTCTAGGAACAGGAGGTGGTGTGGGAAAAGACCAGGTCTGCCCCAGGGCAGAGGAGCACAGGACTGTGAGTCCAGAGGCATTAGTGTGGCATTCAGGGAGAGAAAGGCAAGGCAGCAGTATGGGTGTAGGGACTGAGTAGACATCAGAGCAAGGAACTGGAGCTCAAGCTGCAAGAATTTAAGACACAGTACCTAGTTTGGTTGCTTTGCATATGAAAGCCATGCTCTAAGAGGAACCATTTGCTGGCTCCAGAAACTAGCTGGTGGAGAGAGGCCTAGTCTCTTCAGGATGAGAAAGGATCCGATTTTCCAACACCAGGACATTTTGAAAGTAAAAATATCAGCTTTTACTTGCTTACTGTAATTAATCATATTAGTTTATGATTCATATAAATCTGTAGACTATTTTTCCCTCTGAACAAAACCTGACTCTTACAGATCAAAGTCGTATCGTTCACACTTTTTGTATCTAAAATGAGATTCAGTAGATCATTTTGGGAGTTGAAATGGAACAAATAATTGTTTTTGCCCAGAATGAGTTTTATCCTCTTTATGAAGCATGCCTAGCCCTTGATGGTTGGAGAGGCAGGAGGATGTTGACAAATGAAAAAGTGAGAGAAAGTTTCTTAAAATGTTATTCTAAAATAAGGCAATTTTAAACCACTGACTGATTATGCATTTGCACGTTTATGACTTTATTACTACTGAAGTGAATGTTAACATATGCAAAGATGGAATCCATGTCAGCAATCCACCAGCAACTGGATTATAACACTAAACACAAATTTAGTATTATTATAGACAATCAGGTAGAGCTATTACAGGCAGTCAGACAGGACTAGGCCACAGCCATGGCTGGAAGCACATCTGTCTAAGGACAGGCCTCAAGTAGAGATAGAATGACTAGGACTATGTCTCTCTTTTGAAGGGTAAGCAATAACTTAAGATTATATGATTATGCGACCTCAGAGGAAAGGGATAAATGAACTATAGTGTGTCTAAGGAGAGTCGCTCAGAGAAAAACATTCTCTCAGGCTTTCACAGAGAGCAAACTGGCCAAGCAATGGCCGTGACTCATCCCGAAGGCTGACACTGACCACAGTTCTACAAAACACTGTATATGGTTCCAAAGTTAATCCTGAGGGTATTTGACCTTGGAAGATACAAAAGATGAATGTTTTGTTATATAGGTCTTGCTTTGACTTGCCCTTGATCAGCCAGCAAAAAAGCTTAATTACGAGGCATGAAATGCAGAGCTAGATTGATGAGATGAGCTGTAGGAGGCCTGGATCAATAGCCTCCAACATTACAAGTTTTACTGGTGGTCCACTGCAATTGTGGAACATTGGACTGTGTATGCATCTGCTTCCTCTTAATTCAAAGAGAAGTTTTTTTTTTTTCTTTTCTTTCCTTAGCAATATCAATAGGAAGGTGGGTCATGCCTACACACTGTGCTCTGTATAACTATTGTGAGGACAATATACAATGTGTCAACTGTTAAAAAAAAGAAAGAGAGAGAAAAAATTATATTATAATTGCTATCCCCTGGTCATGACCAGAACCTCTTGACCCACATTTTTCTAAAAGTAATTTTTATTTTTCCTGTCTACCTTTGCTATGTGACCTGCTTCTCTACTGGATCAATCCTGGCTAAATGATTATATTTGTAATCTTATCTTTTGATCATAATTTTGATCCTATAAATTATTCTTAGAGAAGTGGGCTCTGTGGCAGACTGTCATGTTTCTCAGAGTGATCATTTAATAAATCTTTTCTATTCTCAACCTCCACTTTTCCTTAGAATTCATTCTTTGGTTTTGTGAAATGTGAACTTTATGTATCTGACATTGGACAGGTTGGGAGTTGCAATTTTTCCCTATGTCAATGGGGTCCAAATAATTTTTTATTTGGCATATTTATAATACCTATGCCTTAGATATCTATCATTGAGAAATATTATGATAAATATCATAATCTAACAGAAGTTAGAAAAGCTCCTGATCAGATTTATTTTTGGAGCCTCTAATTCTATAGTAGGGCTCTAAAAATTTATACAGTGGGACCAATCTGGAATACTGTTTTTGAAAATAAATTCCTAATTGTTGTACGTTGTGATCCAGAGCTAAAAGAACCAAAGAGAAGACCCGATGAATGTTGCTTCAGAGATGTCACTGAGAGTGTCTTTCTCAAAGTGAGCCTAGAACTCTAGAAGCATCTCTTTTATATTGAGGTCATACAATAGAAGATTTACAGGGAGGAGAGAGGATAATCACCAACGTCTCAAGTAAGGGTGGAGACATCACTCAGGATCAGCTGTTATACCAATGTCTCAAATAAGGGTGGAGACATCAATCAGGATAAGCTGTTACACCTTTTTAAATCCTAGTTTTCTAAATCCCTCATTAACAGATTACAACCCACCCTAAGCTTCGTTTATTGTTCTTCACATCTTAGTTTCTTATCTCTATACATATTGATAATTAGGCTGTATAGTTATTATTATTAGTATTATACATATGAATTTTCACATTACGTCACTGGAGTTGAGTAATTGAGACAGAAATTTACACTTTGAAAAGTCAGAAATACTCTGTAGTCCTCTCTAGAAGACAAATTGAAATGGAGGACATAATAATTACAAGTAAATTAGTACAAAAGTTATTATTATAGAAAAGCACAGGAGATCCCAGGACCTACATGTGTGTAGGTAGGAACTTTTGCCTGTGTGTGCCGAGACTGGAACTTCCCCTCCAAGAACCCAGGACTGGCGAGTGTGTAGGAACTTTTGTTTTGCCACAACCAGAACTTCCCCATTTAGATGCCAGACCTAGCATCTCCTGTGGAACCCTGAAGCAAAATCACCTGTAGAGAGTCTGGGGGCCAGAAACTTTCAGCTAATCCAGGAGCTAAACATCTTGCCAGAGGAGAACAGAAGGTTCATTTCCATGGCCTGCAGGAGAACTGAAGACACAGATGAAATCAACAGATTCCTATTATGGTATAATTTACCAAAATTGAATCAAGCAGACATAAGAACTCTCAATAACCCAAATAACAGCCAATGAAATACAAAATGTACTGAAAAACCTAGCACCAAGTCCAGGTCCGGATGGATTCAGAGCTGAATTCTCTCTCTCTCTCTCTCTCTCTCTCTCTCTCTCTCTCTCTCTCTCTCCCCCCCTCTCCCTCTCTCTCTCTTTTTTATTTTTTTTTTTTTTTTTTTTTTTTTTTTTTTTTTTTTTTTTTTTTTTTTTGTAGAACTGAGGACCTTGCACTTGCCACGCAAGCACTTATTTTACTGAGCTAGCTCTCCAGCCCAAGAGCTGAATTCCACAAGAAATTTACAGAAGATATAATCCCAATACTCCTCAAATTTACCAGTAAGGTTGAAGAAGAAACAGTCTTCTCAAAATCATTCCTGGACACAAGTATTATACTTAAGCCAGGACTAGAGAAGATACAACTAAAAAAGAGAATTATGAACATTCCAGCCGGCTCACCAGACCTCCCGGTCAGCTTGCCTGAACATTCTGGCCTGCCCGCCAGATGTCTCCTGCCCGCTCACTGAGGTCTCCAACCCACTGGCGTGAGTATTCCGGCGCCACCCGCCATGTTAAACTGTGAAAGCAGCCAACCCAGAAGCTAGGCCCAACATGTGACTCAGATCTTCAGCCAGATACAAGCATAGCCTGTCCAGCATCAGGCCCATCACTTGAGTCAGACCTCAGGCTAGACGCAAGCTTAGCCTACCCAGCAGCGAGGCTGCCCAGTTCAGCAGGTCACTGTTATACAGAATGATACAGACAAGGAACAAAATGCAATCTCAGGTCCTGAACCCACCTGTAACAGTTACAAGAGACACTACCCTACAAGAAAATGAGAATCATGCAGATGAAATCTCTGAACCGATAGCTTCTGAGGTAGACAGACAAGTGAAGAAACACATAGAGAAACTCAGATCAGAGATAACATGTCAAGTAAAAAAAGAAATGTATGAAAAAAAAATAGATTCTGAAGTGCAAAAACAACTGCAGAAATGTATAGAGAAAACCAGGACAGAAATAACTACTGAAGTTGAAAAAGACATGTCTAAATTGATAGCATCTAAGGTAGAGGAACAAATACAGAAAGGTAGAGAGGAGAAAAGAACAGAAATGATCTCTGAATTAGAGAAAAAGAGGATAACTATAATGAGAGACTTTACTATTATTAGAGAAGATATTAATAAAAGTTAGAGGAGAATAGAAAAATGATGGATTCCCTGAGTAAACAATATAAGAAAGAAACAGAGCACATGAAACAGTTTGAAAGAGAATAAAAGAAAATAAAATCTCAATCACAAGCTAGCAAAACCACATGAACCAAAATGAAGATAGAATCTCAGATCTAGAAGATACGGTCGCAGCAAGTGAAAAGATAACAAAGGATCTCTTAAAAACAACTAGGATGCAGGAAAAAAATAATTCAACATCTGCAAGATGATGCAAAAAAAGCCCAATGTGAGATTAATAAGAATTAACGAGAAAGACGGAGTCAATACAAAGGATATAAAGAGAATATGGGCAGAAGTAATAGCAGAAAACTTCCTAAATATGAACAAACAATTGGACATATAGTAACTGAGGCATACAGAACCCCAAATAACATCAACCCAACTAAAAACACATCCAGTATACTAAAAGCTGCTAGAGGAATAGTATACTAAAAGCTGCTAGAGGAAAGAAACAGATCACATTTAAAGGAAAACCCATCAGAATAACAGCACATTTCTCTTCACAAACCATGAAGTCAAGAAGAGCATGGAGCAGAGTGCTTCAAGTCCTCCATGAAAACAAATCTCAGCCCTGACTGCTATACCCCATAAAACTCTCTTTCAAGTATGAGGGAGAAGTGAAATACTTCCACGACAGGGAACAACTAAAGAATTTCATGACGTCAAAACCAACCCTACACAGCGTACTAAAAAATATTTTAGAGAGGGACCAAAACGACTCAAACTCAAGGAATGAGAACAGAAAGATCCCACCAAATAGGCTACTCAAACACATACTTCAGACAAAGGTCTTCTATCTAGAATTTATAAAGAAGTAAAAACCATTAGGATCCCAAACTTCAAAGATCCAATCCAGAAATGGGCATCAGAAATGAACACACACTTCTCAGACAAAGAAATTCAGCAAGCCTATAAATACATGAAGAAATGCTCCACATCGCTAGCCATTCATGAAATGCAAATCAGAGCAACACTTAGATACCATCTCACCCCAGAAAGAATGGCAAACATAAAGAAATCAATCAGTAATAAATGCTGGAGAGGCTGTGGGGAAAGAAGAACCCTTCTCTACTGCTGGTGGGAATGCAGATTGGTGCAACCATTATGGAAAGCAGTGTGGAGGATCCTTAAAAAACTAGAACTGGAAATCCCATTCAATCCAGCTCTCCCCCTACTGGGACTATTCCCAGAAGAACTGAAAACATCATACCATAGCGATATCTGTGCACCTATGTTTATAGCAACTCAATTTGTAATAGCCAAATCTTGGAAACAAACAAAATGCCCATCATTTGACGAATGGTTGAAGAAAATGTGGTATTTTTATACAATGGAATATGATTCAGTTATAAAGAATGATAAGCTGGAAGACTTCATATATAAATGGATGTATATTGAGCATATACTCATTAGTGAAATAAACCAGACCTACATGTGTAAATATCATATAGTCTCTCTAATATAAGAACTCTAAATTTTTTTCTTTCCTTACCACTATCAATTGAAAGGTGTGTCATGTCCACACCCTGTGCTCTGTGTCACTATTGTGAGGGCAATATGCAGTGTGTCAACTGTTAAAAAAAATGTAATGTTTATTGAAAGTGTTAATGTTTAATTGTTTGATAAATCTTATATATCTATATCTATTAATCTGAACTGATCTGATGATGAAAATATGTAACATAACCATTGTTAAATTTAAAATAAATAAATAAATATTTTGAATTTTAAAAAAAAAGAATACCACCAAGCATGAAGAAGGTAACAGGGGAACAAGAGCAGGAAGGTGGGGGAAGGCACAGGAATTAGAAGAATACACGTGGTAATATATACATGCAACCACTCAAGATGATTATAAACTGTGCGGATGGCAATCATGTACTAATAAAACAAATATTCAAAATAAAAAGAGAATTATGGGCCAATCTCTCTCAGGAACATAGATGCAAAAATCCTCAATAAAATCCCCACAAATAGAATGTAGCAAATGATGGAGAAGATTATACACCATGACTAGGTAGAATTCATCCCAGGATTGTAAGGATGGTTCAATGTATGTGATTCTATAAGTGTAATACAGTATATCATTAGAGCCAAATCCCAACCACGTGATCATCTCAATTGATAAAGAAAAGACTTTTGACAAAGTCCAACACTCATCTATATTCAAAAATATACCGCAGAAAACTGGAATACATGGCCTCTACCCCAATCTGATAAAAGCCATCTACAACAATGTAAAGGCTAACATAATTCTGTATGGGGAAAAGCTGAAGTCTTTTACTCTTAGATTTGGTACAAGACAAGGATGTCCTCTATCACCACTCCTATTCAATATAATTCTGGAAACATTAGCTATAACCATTAGACAAGAGAGAGAAATAAAAGAAATTAGAATAGGTTAAAAAAAAGTTAAACTAGTATTATTCACAGATGACATGATAATCTACTTGGAAGAGCCAAAAAACTCCACTAAGTAGCTACTAGAATTAATATACAAATTCAGTCGTACATCAGGCTACAGAGTCAATACCCAAAAGTCAATAGCATTCCTCTACCCAGAAAATGAACACACTGAGAGAGATTAGAGAAAGGATAACTTTTGCAATAGCAGTACAGAAAATGAAATACTTAGGTATTAATCTAAAGAAGTAAAAGATTTATTCAGTGAAAACTACAACACTCTGAAAAAAGTGATCTCAGAGGATTACAGAAAATGGAAAAATATTCCCTGCTCCTGGATAGGAAGAAATGACATTGTAAGGATGGTCATATTCCCTAAACTGTTGTACAGATTTAATGTAATCCCTATCAAAATACCGTCAACATACCTGACAGACCTGGAGAAATCATTCCTAAAATTTATTTGGAACCAAAAAATACCTAGAATAGCAAACACAATCCTGGGTAACAAAGATAAGGCAAGAGGCATTACAATTCCTGACTTGAAATTATACTAAAGTGCTACAGTGATAAAATTAGCATGGTATTGGTAAAAAGTAGACCCGAGGATCAATGGAATAGAATAGAAAGTGCAGAAGCAAATACAGACACACTCAGCCACTTTTTCTTTGACAAAGGTTCCGAACATGCTTATGGGAAGAAAGATAGCTTCTTTAACAAGTGGTGCAGGAAAAACTGGCTCTCTACATGCTGAAAACTAAAACTTGACCCGAGTCTATCACCATGCACTAAACTGAAGTCAAATGGATTAAAGATCTTAATACAAAAAGAGAAAAACCACATATCGTGGAAGAGAAATAGCAGGAAATCTTGACGACATCAGACAAAGGTCTTCTATCTACAAAGAACTAAAAACCATTAGGGCCCTAAAATTAAAAGTTCCAATCCAGCAATGGGCATCTGAGATGAGCACACACTTCTCAGAGAAAGAAATTCAGCAAGCCTATAAATACATGAAGAAATGCTCCACATCGCTGGCCATTTGTGAAATGCAAATCAAAACAACACTTAGATACCATCTCACCCCAGAAAGAATGGCTATCATAAAGCACTCAGCCAACAGCTAATGTTGGAGAGGCTGTGAGGAAAAAGGAGCCCTTTTCCACTGCTGGTGGGAGATGCAGACTGGTGCAACCATTATGGAAATCAGTGTGGACTCCTTAAAAAACTAGGACTGTAAAATGCCATTTAATCGAGCTATCCTCCTCCTTGGAATTTTTCCAAAAGAACTGAAAATATCATATAGTGATGGTTGTCCACCTACATTTATAGCAGCACAGTTTGTGATAGCCATATCTTGGAAACAACCAAAATACCCATTAACCTGAGAAATGGATGAAAAAAATGGGTGTTTTTATACAATGGAATATTACTCAGATATAAGAAATGATAAACTCAAAGCCTTTATATATAAGTGGATGTATCTTAAACATATACTCATAAGTGAAATAAACCATACATACATGTGTAAATATCGTATAGTCTCCCTAGTGTAAGAACTCAAAAGAAGAAATAAAAATGGAAAGGCATAAAACAGCTAAATGGAAATAAAGAACTTGAGGATTAAACAACAAAGAGACAGCAAATTGAAGTTAGGAAACATGACAGGAGTAAAACCACGCACTTATATACACAGGATGAATTAGAAAATGGTCCTAAGAATCTCCAACAGGCTTTTCAGTCTAGCATTTAATTGGTAGAATTCTCATCCTAACTATATGTGCTGATATCTGTGAAGTAAGCAAGTAAGTAACTGTACTCAGGATAGCAATGTGTAATACTAAAACCATACTTGGAATTCCTGTCATTCTGGCCTTTTAGGTACATGCTTCATCTAATATCATACCAATTATTGTTATTCTCTCTCTTAAGTAAATGCTTTTTTTTAAGGGTAATAAATGAGAATAAGAGACAAGGAACAAATGCCATAGGATTGACCTGCTGCAATTTTGTATATGGTTAGATTTCTAAATTTCTGTGTGAAAATGTATAGTTTTTTTTTTTAAAAAATCACATTCTATAGGGATTTATTATAGCATCAATGATTGATGGAAAATACCAATTCCATGTTAAGTCTATGGTGTTGATATTCAGAAAGATAGTGATGTCAAACTCAAGTGCCTATGTTATAGGTTAATAGTATCACTAAGCTTCTCTTCTAAAGAGCTAACAATTTAAGTTTGCAGTGCAAAAAATTAGAGAGAAACAGGACTTCAAAGATAGCCAATAATTTGGGCCCAGGCCCTCTAGGTCTGTGAGGACTCAGGACATAAGACATCTTGTACTGTAATATCCTATAACTCAATGGTGTTCCAACTTTTCTGTTCTAGGAGATTATGGAGCCACAGAGCAAAGTGATTGATGATGTACAGTGTGTCAAAGGAGAGTCACCTAGAGAGAAAACATTCTCTCAGGCTTTCATAGAAAATTGGTCAAGCAATGGCTGTGACTTGTCGAGATGGTTGGCACTGACAAAAGTTGTAGAAAATGCTATACGTGGTTTCAAGGTAAATCCTGAGGGGATTTGACTGACCTTGTCAGATAAAAGAGTTACATTTTTTTTTTTTTGTTATGTAGGTCTTGTTTTAACTTAGTCCTAGCCATCCAGCAGAAAAGTTTAATCATGAAGTATAAAAAGTAAATCCATATTAATATGCTGAGTTGTAAAAGGCTCAAGTCAACAGCTTCCAACATTGCAAGTTCTGCTGATAACCCCCTACTATTATGGACTATTGAACTATCCTTACAACTACTCTCTCTTAGTTTAATGAGATGAAATATTTGTACTAATCGTGTTTAGAAAAGTTATCACGTCTGCATCTTGTACTCTGAACAACTATTGTGAAGATAACATTGTATTGTATTAATTATTGTGACTGTCCTACTAAAGTGTTTTGAAACTTTCTCATTGTTATTTCTTATTAAAATTAATAAAATTTAAAAAATAAAATAAAAAAGAAAGAAAAAGAAAAACACAAGAGTAGGGATATCAAACAATCGAGTCATGTAGGATAATTAGAACATCATGACCAGGATGGGAATATAGGTCAGTACTGCATCACTTGCCCAGCATATATGAGGTCCTGGGTTCCAGTTTCAGAACCACAAGAGCAACAGAAACCACTATGGCCAATTGGAGAGACAATAAAGGACAAAGACAAGCAAGAAACCAAGGTTAATAAGATGTTCTCACTCAGAGTTCAGGGTGGAGCTTGTTTCCATTAGCTGAGATAGGAACTATTTGAAAAGCAGAGAGAGAGAGAGAGAGAGAGAGAGAGAGAGAGAGAGAGAGAGAGAGAGAGAGAGAGAGAGAAAGAGAGAGAGAATTATACTGTTATACACACAAATAAGGGTGCAATGTAAAACATACAGATTTATGCGAACAGTTGGAATTTTTAGTGCCTATGGAATAATAAGTCTTAGAAGAAAAAAGGATATTAAAGATGTACATTTCAAGGAAACTAGAGCATAGATATTTTGGAGACATGAACAGGTGCATCCATCCAGACAGAATGAATATAATGGAGAGAAATGAAGGTCAAAGGTAAAAGACTAGGAAATCATTCATCTGAAAATATTGGGCAAGAAATAAAGCAATAAAGAATCTCAAGGGAGTAACATATTCTTTCTGAGAATGTATTAGTGACCCTTTCTGCCTACAGTAAGCTAAAGCATTGTATACTTCAATCTCATTGTCAATATATAAACTCAGCAAATGTCTGTTGATGTCATTCCTACTCAATGATTGTGAAGACTACAGCCACTTTTCTCAGAACTGTTTCTGAGCCTTGACTGTGTATGCTCCCTTCCTTCTTTCTAATCATATACAGAGCCTGAACACCCAGAGGAAAGATGATCTGGCTTCTACAATGCCTCATATAATATTGAGTACAACAGATATGAAATGCATAAATAAAACACTGCCTTGAGCAGCGTTTTTATCTCTGAAGTTATTTGTCACTTATATTAAAATATTCAGATCGGAAAAAAGTATTCAGGTCAGTTTCTTCTAAAAAGTTATTTTGAGAAAACAGAGTGTTGCTGCAGGTCACATACCAAAGATATGGGTCCAAGCCAGGCCACATAGTCTAAAGTCAGCTGGATGAAAGCACTTCTTCCTGAGAAGGTCAGAATTATTCAGATTGCATCCCTCCTGTACTATGTTTATCTTGCCTTATTTTATTTTAAAAGCCATGGTCAACTTTGGTGTACATGTTTTATTTTCTTTGTTCATATATTTGCCATTTAATACCCAACTGATGATCAAACATCCAACCTGTAAGTTTGATGTAAATGAGCTAATAACTATATAAAGTTATCGAATCACTTATTCCCTTAGTATCTTATTTTATAGATACTTCTCTCCTTCTTAAGAAAACGTATTTAAAAAAAATGAGAAAGACAAAGAGTAATTCAAGCATTCCTGATCACAGAAAGAACACAACTATTTGATGATTTCATCTTCCAAAAAAGGAAATGGAAAAAGAAGAGCAAATTATTTAGAGTAAGTAGAAAGTTATAAATGTAAAAGCAGACATCAATTAAATAGCAAAACAGGGTAGAAAAAAAACAGACGAATAAAGAAAGCAGGAACTATTTTTAACATTTATAGGATTCTAGCTAGACTGTTCACAAAGGAGAGAGAGAGAGAGAGAGAGAGAGAGAGAGAGAGAGAGAGAGAGAGAGAGAGAGAGAGAGCTGGGCAGATAGCTCAGTGGTCTAAGCACCTACCTGGCAAGGGCAAGAATCCAGTGCTGGGGAGGCAGAGGCAGGAGCATCACCATGAGTCTGAGCTGTGTAGTGAGACGCTGTAATAAATTGATAAAAGATTTTTAAAAGAGTAAATGAGAGAAAGAGAGGTTTTCAGAGGGGCACTATGTGCTATTAATAATGAAAAGTGCATCATCACAGCACAATTATGCACAGCTAGATGTATTGCAAACTTTTCTAAGATTCCACAAAGATTAGCGTACCCAAATGGACTCCAGTAGCACGGGAAGGTAGGTGGAGTGCTACAGCGGGGTTAAGACCTGAGGAGAGGTTGCAAGTGTTGTCCTTTCCACCATCATGGATAAAAGTTTGGGAGCTTGAAAACAGTTATGGTGGAGGTGTAGCACCCCAGGAGTGGGCAAGCGCGACAAGCTGGAGTTCATGTCGCCCACAGAAATGGCTCACTGACACACCACTGTCAGGAAGCATTGTCTTTTAGTCCTGGAAAGGATGTGTGAAGAGGCAGGGGAGTTGGGAAGATAACATGCACTGCCACTCGGTGAAGCTCGGAGGGTCCAGCATCCCCATTAAAATGAGAACTGGCTAATTCACTGAAATGGAGCTTATGTTTTCGTCACAATGAGATTTAAAGCGATTTAAACGTATTAAAGGATAAAATAAATTTGTTTGGAGTGAGGAAAAAACTACATACATAGATAATGGCAATATTGTACAACATTGTAAATATAGTTAATGTCACTAAAGAGTACATTTAAAATTGTTGAAGTAAATTTATTATATATACATATATGTTTACTACAGTAAAATGTTTAAGAGCAAAAGGAAGGAATGTAATTGAACTGCTGCTAGTTGGGATGCAGGTGATGTGTTAGGTGTATAGCTTTGATTGATGAATATAGTAAAATTCTGGGTGTAAGGAAGCTGGGACCATTACTACACGGCTGTCTGGCAAGTCATTTTCGGGATTTTTGCTTCATGTGAGCTTGGCATCATGAAACTGCAGAGAAACAAAGGGAGTCAGAGAACACGGGGAGGTGTGAGGAAGCCAAGCATCCTTTCCTGGGTCTCATCCACTTACAAGGGCTCAGCTCTGTTCACAACAGCTCCTATCGGCCTTCTTCTGGTGGCACTTCACACTTCCTAACAGGGTTACCTGTCCATCTATGGGTACAAATGCTTCTTAGATTTTGCTGGAAACAGGCTCATATAAGAGCATTACATCTATTCCTATATGTGAATGAAAGGGGTAGGCTTTATGTGTTATGATGATGCTTTGTTATCTAACAAACCAGCCCTAATTTAGCAATGTAGGTTGGCCATTTTATTATGCTCCTGGATTCTGAGGTGCAGGAATTTGGAAAAAGCAGGATTTAAAGCTGGCTTCTGTCCCATAATGTTTGGAGAACTATTTGGGAAGACTTAGAGGTCAGTCGCTATGCTGACCAGAGGCTGGAGTCAGACCAGGGCTTATCCATTCAAATACCTCAATCCTGGGCATGGAGAACTCAGACACCAACCTAGGACTGCTGGCCAGAGCATCCATCGGTGGCTTCTGTATGTACCTTGGCTCCTGATAGAATGCTGGGTAGCCTCACCATACACAGTTGTACACAGAGCCAAACTTGAGGACCCTCATGTAAATATTGCAGCTCATAAGACAGCACCTGCACAGCCCTTTGGGACCTAGCCTTAGAAGTTTTGTAGCCTGTACTTGTTCCACATGAGTCACACACCATGAAGGAGATGTGAAGCAACATGTGTGATAATAAGGATGTGAGATTGGAGATATTTTTACTGCCATTTAGGGAAAATTTCCTCTGCTACGCTATGATTTCTAGCTATCCTTCTATTCATTTATTTTGTTTCCATCATTTAATATGACTCAGGAATACTCAAAATATGATTCTAACATTCATCCTTGCTCTCGTTTATCTTTACCCTGTGCTGGTCTCTGTCATGTCAGTCATAAGCTTAGCATCACACGGAATGTCAACATTCAGAACTACATAGTTTGTCTTTTTATGTTCATTTTTTATGGTTTTTCAGGGTTGTGGAGGAAATATACTGTTATGACTGTAAAGGTGTCCGATTTACATCTCAGTGCTTGGGAAAGCTAAGCAAAATATAGAAAGAGCATTAGTAATCAAATTAATGAGCAGGGTTTAGTCTGACAAACGCTTCAGTAATAAAGAAACATTTTCTATATATTGCAAAGTTAAAATCTTAAATTACATTTTAATAAAACTAGGTGGGCCTGGCGGGATGGCTTAGTGGTCTAAAGCGCCTGCTTGGGGAAGCTTGGGCAGCTTCAGGGACCGCAGTTCCACCCCCGGCACCACATGCTGTGCCAGCCCTGCCCTTGGGGTGGGCTGAGCCGGCCATAAAAATGAGTGAATAAACAAGCAAAGGTTCTGAAACAAGAATAAAAATAAAAATAAATAAAAAATTCAAAAAAAAAAACCCCAAAAAACATTAAAAAAAAGTAGGAGTCATAATGCCACTCAAAAAAACACATGATATTTTCATGATTGTGTTTAAAGATGTACAAATTCTAGTAAGTGAAGTGAAAAAGGAAGAATAGAGTCTCAAACGGAGAAGGAAAAAGAAAAGCGCATTGGTGAGATGAAGAAGAAATATATGAGTACCTGACATTTTCTCAATACTTAAACATAGTTATAACTAGTAAAATAGATTTAGAAGAAGTTTTCTAGGTAGAGGAAAGTTTTTAAAGTCCTTGAAGCAAATTAAATGCAACAAAGAAATGCTTATATTTATATTATGAAAATATCTCTGCCTGCTCCTACAGATTAAAGCGGGGCAAAATGGAATTGGTCCTCACGAAATTGTTTCTGATTATGAAGCAGCACAGAAAGAACTCTGGAAGTAATTTTCCAAGAAGAAATAAAAAAAAAATTCTCAATTACTGAACAGAAATCACTCAACCTCTAACGTCACTCCATGTCCTCAAAGGATGGTAGATACTACAACTAGAAAATTCCCCATGCCTACCTCCTGAGTTTTGGTTCCTGCCTTCACTGATAACTATTAATTGTGACTCTGGAGAAAACCCTCTTTGCTAATTGCTGAAAGGAACCATCCTTTAAGTTCTGGTGAAAATGTTTCCTCCTTCTGGATGCTTCTGCTCTTCTCACTCCAACACTCTGGCAGCTGTTTTCAACATTTCTTATGACATCTTTCTGTTGAGTACACAGCTACATTGACTTGTTTTATGTATCATTCTGGATCCCAATCACGACTGCAGACACAGGGCTGGTAATGAAGTCTTCATATGGTCTGAAGAAGAAGTGAGATGTGATAGCCCTTGGTAGAATAATTAATTTACAACTGAAATTCACACGCTCATTCAAAGTCATCCAAGTATATAATTTTCTACTTGTTTTATTTTTTTAAAGAATACAAAATTACCAATAAAAATAGCATTAGAAACGACATAAAATTTTACTAAGCAAAGCAATAGGAATTCAGCAATAGTTGCTGTATTGTATGGTGCTATCTTTAAGTTAATTGTCTAGGTTACCAGATATAAACATTCAAAATTGGTTTGAAACAACAGCAAAAAATGTAAGAAATTAAAAAGAAAAAATAAAAAAGGGGAAAAAATTACTGCTTCTTCCACAAGACCATCAGAAATCATCAGTACCATTACTCAAATTATCCTGCCTATATACATAAATACATCTTTTCCTCTTCTTTTTGTCCTTCTCCTCATCCGAGTTTTTCCTTCCCACTGAAAAAATTCTTTTACTTTTGTGGTATTTACTATACCTTTTAGATTTTATTTGCTCTTTTAAGTTCCCACACAAGCAAAGCAATAGGATGTTTGCACAGATGAGTCTGATTTATTTCACTTACTAATACAGTCTCTAGTACTCATTTACCTGCAAAAGCCTCGAATTTAGTTTGTTTTTATAGTTGAGTAATACTCCATTACATAAAAATACGACATCTTTTTTATTCATTCCTCGGTGCACATTTGTGTTGTTTCTGAGACTTAGCTATGACAAATTGTGCTGCTATAAACGTGGGTACACCTACATCTCTGTGGTGTGATGATTTTAGGTCTTTTGGGAAAATACTTAGGAGAAGAATAGCTGGCCTGAATGCAACCTCCAACCCTAGCCTTTTGAGGATAATCTATTTCTTCTAATCGACTCCCCACCATGTGTCTTACATAGTGCATCTATAAATGCTTATTGAATTTTAAATTTGAATGCATATTTTGAATTTAGAGTTCAACCTGGCTTGCACTATGAAATGACACTATCTCAAACAAAAGATTAAAATAATACATTTAGGAGTTTTAAACAGCAAGTTAAAGAATAAGCAACCAAATAATATTTGCAGGATGGAAGCAATGTAAAATACAATATGTTTAAATAGAATAGGATGTTTAATTCAGGGAAATATGCTCATACACTGACCGCAAGCACTCAGTCAGGTCCCTCCCCCTTACAATGTAAGAAGCATTTTGATAGAAGCATCTTTTTGACAGTGTACTAGGGCTTCTTCACTCTGATCTAAGCACAATCAAAATCTCCCACAGGTATCACTTTAAATCTACTTTTATAAGATTCTCAGTGTAATATACAGTATGTTTCCAGTACTCAAAATTTCCTCCAGATTTATCAAACTTAGAAAAGTGGTGTTTTTGTTTTGTGATAAATAAACATATAACAGACTTCTGCGCATCTCTTAAAAGATTTCTTTTCATAAGTTATATTCCAAAATAACATTTGTAACAATTTTATATACAATCATCATTTCTTATTATTACATTCAACTTGCGTATTTTTTGTTGACTAAATAAGTATAAAATAGCACAGAAATTCTCCCTGTGACATGAAAGGAAGCAGTTATTCAGTAGAATGACTACTAAAAACAGTAATGCAATGAATTACATGATTCAACATTTCCTGGTTCCCTCAGTCTCAGTTATGTAACTGCAAGCCATTTTTTTATAATGATGAAAGTAGCATAATATTTGTTTTCTTTTGTGAGTAATCATCGTGATAAATTAATTAATCTTATTGTTTAATTTCTTCCTCTTTTCTTACAGATTACATGTATAAAACAATGATGGAGTCAGCATTACACAGGCAGCTAGCAATGTCTCAAGACTTAGCTCAGTGAATTTACTCATTTATTTGGTTTAAAATTATGGCTATTACTGTGTGTGTGTGTGTGTGTGTGTGTGTGTGTGTGTGTGTGTGCAGTTTGATTGTGGGGATTAATATATTTGGAGAAAGGATTAAGTATTTTACTTGCTTGAATCAGAAATGTGTGAAGAAAACTCCAGAATGCTACAGGGTAATAGATGATTACTGTGGTATCCAACCAAAGAGCAATCTAGCCATGAGCATTTTATTACTTAGTAACACAAAGGTCATTCAGCCTTTGGGTCAGCTTGGAAATCTGAAGAACAGTTACTCTGGCACATTTATAACATGGTGATCAAATTGATGCAGGAAGTCACAGAGCTCTGCAGAGTTTAGGTCTCTTTGCTATTTTGCCCGGAAAGCCCATTATTAAAAAAAAAAAAAAAAGTAAGGTGATGAACTTAACAGATGACTGTCAGTAAGTGCTTTGTCACACTGTCACTTTCTACCACACCAGAAAGGCTGGAGCTTCCTCACATAGGCTTGTGTAACTTCACGTGATCCAAGTAGCAGGGCTCTGGCCTCCGCTTTTGGAACAAAAACTTGCCTTGATTATTTTTCCTTGGTGTATGTAACCCCACTTTTAATCTGAATCAAATATCTGTCAGATATCTTTAAATACACAGTTAGCTAGAAGGCTAGCAAATAGTGCAAATGCAGAGACTGCAGCTTCTTTCCTGCATTTGCAGACAGATGAAGCTCTAACCAGAGCAGCTTTTCACATGCAGTTAGGATTGAGGTAAAGGCTGAAGCTAGAGTGAGTAAGAAAGGTTGCAAAAGCCGGGCGTGGTGGCTCATGCCTGTAATCCCAGCACTCGGGAGGCTGAGGCAGGAGGATCCGTGGCAGTTTGAGACCAGCCTGGGCTATAAAAGTGAACTCAAGGCCAGCCTGAACTGCATAACAAGACCCTGTCTCAAAAAGACAAAAAAAAAAAAAAAAAAAAAAAAAAAAAAAAAAAAAAAAAAAAAAAAAAAAAAAAAAAAAAAAGGTTGCACATGGAGGAGGTTTTCTTCTTTTAGTATCTTGTACTACTTATAGAGGGATAATCCAGTGTATTCAGTCCGACGTTTTACATCTGTAAGCCTTCAATAGCTTCATACATAGAGTTAATGAGAGAAAGATCATTGAAACAAACCATAGAAAAGACGACTTATATAAACGAAGCCGATTCAAGATTTCTAGAAGAAAATTACACAATGTGTACGTCAACAGTAATTGAAACCAGAAAATAGAAGATAACCAAGACTGGATTAATAGATGCAACTTAAAATAGATGCAGACCCTTTACGTCTTAAAGGGTCTTCGGAAGGAAGAAGAGAGTGGAAGGGAAAGAAGGAATGATATAAAAGTTACAATTTTATGAAGATGGGTTTAATTACTTCATTAAGGATTAGGTTTTGTTATCTTTTAATGATGACAACAACAACTTGATTTTAGTCATTTTATTAGCATTCACAAAATGTAACATATGATCATTTGATATTTTTCATAGTAAGATCATCTCAAATGGCATTCTTGATTTTTTACACTTTATAGATCATTGTAAAATAAACATTTAGAGTAGCCTACAGGGGCAAAAGTTTGGATTGAATCTTTTGCCTCTTAACATCTGAAGATCCTTAACTTTCCTTGCTTCATTTTTTCACCTAAAAAATGGCTATGACAATATTACCCTACTCAGGTATACTGTATGCTTCAAGATTTAACCTATGTGAAGCTCTTGAAGAATGATTATGGTACAGCATTATCTAAGTACTATGGTTATTATTTTTTGGACAAAGTCTTATAACATTAATTCTTATTGTTCCTAGCTTCAGAATCAATAAATTGTTTTTCTTTATGAAGAATCTCAATAAAAGTATAAGTTTTAAGTTATAACCTTTTGATGGTTACATTTTGAACTGAGGGACTTGTGGTTTTAGAAAATGAATTATGAGGATAATGGGGAGATCATTTTGAGGGGCTTCCTTGTACGTAACTAGAAACAAAAGCAGATTGTTTGGGGGTTTCAACATTAAAAAACCCTGCATATTACATTTGCTGAAATCAATTTTCTTTAAATCTCTTTGCACAAGAATAGTGAGGGAAAAGTGCTGGGATGAAGTTTGATTAGAAACTGAAGTAAATCTGCCTAAAATCTAAAATCAGTGTTGGTTTATTGCATTCTTTGTGTAATCTACCATGCCTCCAGGAGTGATACTGGATGGTTAGAATTGCTGGCTTATGAAGCAGCTGGTGTGTGTTTAACAGTTTAAAACTGCACTGAGAGCAAAAACCAATGCTGCATATGTTTCAGCTTAATCACATATGAGTTAGCTTAATCTTCTGATATGAGTTGAATATATTTGGAAAGAGTTAATCAAAAGTCATGATGCATTCATGGGTGCAACAGTGATTGGCCATAGCCTTAACTGACAAAGAGAACTATGTTATTGAGAAAGTATGGTATATGCATCTCTTTTGCTTCTAGGATGCTCTGACAAGTGACAGGGAAGTTTTGCCCTTTTTCCACAGCAATAGTAAAAATAGTATAACTTGATATTACTTTCTTTTCTAACACTATCTCCATCCAACCAACCTGCCAAGATAACATCTTTGGTTGTTTTGGTGGATACTGTGGAAGGGTCATGTAAAATATATAGAAGTGTGATTGCAGGTAATTCCTATGAAACTCTGAATTAATCACTAACAAGTAAAATCTAGGTGATACAAGAAAGGAGAACAACCATTAAAATTTTAATCCACAGTCTGCCACATAGTAAGAAACAGTCAGAATTTCAGCCTACTCTTGTGTAACTACCGAAGCGTATTCTCTTTTTGTGATATTTGTCTTTTCTATATTGTTATCATAATTTTGTATCAAATAGATTTTTAAGGTTTCAATGTAATGTTGACTCTTTGATAGGCTTGAATCAGGTATTTCTAAGTGTGAGCTCCTCAGAATAAATGAAATACAGTTTTACATTTACATTTATATAGTTTGAAAGCTGAAAGTATTTTACTCCATAAAAACTGAGCACATTGTCTTCCTTTCTTGTTTGCCTATATCCTGGTAAGAGCTCTGCTGGATTGGCATCGGCCTACGGCTTTAGCATCTGGGAACCACCCCACAGCATCACAGTAACTTAATTTCTTCTGGATTTAGGTTAAATCCATGTTTTCAAATAGAGGGATTACTGAAAAGAAATGGGTATAAGGTGACTAAGGAAAAGAAAAGTGGGTAAAGTGGCTAAGGCTATGTTAGGCTACATTTTCTAATTTATTCTTTTTACAAATTGGGAAATGTGGTCCTATGACAAATAATTTGATCCTACTTCATTATATATATATATATATGTATCTCTCTATCTCTCTATCTCTCTATCTCTATCTCTATCTCTATCTCTATCTCTATCTCTATCTCTATCTCTATCTCTGTCTCTATCTATATCCGTGGTCTAAGTGCCTGTCTGGCAAGTGTAAGCACCCAGGTTCAATCCTCAATCCTCATACTGCACGCTGTGCCCATCCTGTATTAAGCCAGCCACTGAAACCAGGTATGATGACGCTTGCCTATAATCCCAGTGCTGGGGAGGTGGAGACAGGAGGACCAATGAGTCTGAGATACATAGTGAGACCTTGTACCAAATAAATAAATAAATGAAAGATTAAAAATTATATATATATATATATACATATATATATATATATATATATGTATATATATATATATATATATATATGATGCTTTAAGATCCTGGAATCCTTGTGACTTATATAATGTGAAGTTGATATTTATTTATTTATTTACTCTCTTTTTTGAGACAGGATCTTCCTATGCAGTTCAGGCTGGCCTTGAGCTCCCTTTTTTAGCCCAAGCTGGTCTGGAACTCACAGTGATCCTCCTGCCTCAGCCTCCCAAGTTCTGGGATTACAGGCATGTGTCACCACATCCAGTTTGTGTTTATTTTTAATCACTGCCTTTTGGGTGAATAAATATTCAATTGATATTATTCTACTTGTTGTTCCTTATTTTCTGTAGACTGGATTTCTGTTTCCACTGCAAAACTAATACATTGGTAGTCAGTTCCCAAAGTAGTAGCTCCAAGAGTTGGGGCTTTTAGTAAGTAGTTAGTTAGGTCACGGATGCAGAGTGTTTATGAATGAAATTATAGCCCTTATAAAGGAGGCCTGAGAATAGTTATTTGCTCCCTGAGGAACTGCAAAAATGACCTCCTATGAAGCAGAGGGTAAGCCTTCATCAAGCACTGATAGTGTCATGACCTGGGAGCTATAGCTTCTAAAACCATCAGCAACAAACTTCTGTATTTGTAAATTACTTAGGTTAAAGCATTTTGTTATACCAGGCCAAACAGACTAAGACATTTGAAATTAATGTCAGCATTTTACATATTTTTATTTTATTCAAGTTTTATTTAACTTCAAAAAAATTGAATTTGCAACTGACTTGGAATAATAACATTCAGCTAACTTTCTTAAATTCTCATATAGTTTTTCAAAGAGTATTTGTAGGTAGCATGCACTTCTCTTAACACTAAAATTCAACATAGAAGCAGACATTATTGTCACATAAATGAAATATTCTCCAAAGTGCTGCCCCTGTATAGTAGTACAATGCTACAAATTTTTGACCTGATCATAGATTTTTAATATAGAACTTCTAAGTACTTTGTACTACTAAACATTGCTATGTGGATTCAGCCCATTGGTTTGTTTTAGAAAAGACAGCAAGGGACTTTTTCCACTAGTCTAAGGGCAACATTATATATGATGTAAA
>PVJA010030282.1:0-25940 GCA_004027025.1 Myocastor coypus | reverse complement strand
AAAAAAAAAGTAATGTCGATATAAAAGGGTTAATGTTTAATTGTTCGATCAATCTTATATACCTATATGTATTAATCTAAACTGATTTGATGATGAAAATATGTAATATAACCATTGTTAAATTTAAACAATAAAAATATTAAATTAAAAAAATAGAATATCAGTCCCTCATGTTTTTCTTTAGGGAGATATGCATTTGTTTAATGCTTTGTCATGAGATCTGGCCTCCAGATGGAGTGTCTGCATCTCCTATAACTGCAAGATATCTTGTCTGTCATACTGGTCCTTTGCTGAGATGCTAGCCATGTCTGGCTACCTACAATATCTTTATATAATTTAGATGTCTCCTATAATAACAAATTGTAGTCTATTTATAACTCCTGTTTCCTAAAGAAGCAGCCATTTCTTTGAATATTCTAAAATTATTAATTTAAAAAAACATTTCATAAACAAATCAATTGGATGATGTGTCATGTCCGCAGCCTGTGCTTTGTATTACTATTGTGAGGACAATATGCAGGGTGCCAATTGTTAAAAAAAATAATGTTCATTGAAAGTGTTAATGTTTATTTGTTTGATCAATCTTATTTACCTACATGTATAAGCTGATCTGATGATGAAAACATGTAATATAACCATCGTTAAATTAAAGAAAAGGAATTTTTCAAGAACTCATGGTATATAGATCTTATCTTTTAAATATATATGTTCAACAAGTATTTCCCTACCTTGATTCATTTTCTGGTTATTCTAGGTAATTTCTCATTATATTTGGTTTCATAATTTTTTTCTCTAAAGGAAGAAATTCTGCAGGAACTTATCATGAGAAAAATGGAATTTTTTGTGCTTCAAAAATGTCAGTCTTTCATTACATAAACTGAGTTCAATGTAATAAAAATAGTAGGTTTTTATGAAACTTTCAATCAGAAAATGCAACTTAAGTGCCTTATTTTCTCAAAAAGACAGTTATTGACGGTAAACTTTTTTGGGGAAGAGATAAGTTCTATTTAATCTTTTATCACTTGTATAGTATCTGATAGCTGCCAAATATTTGAAGAATATTCAATAAATATTTAATCAACTCCTTTATGCCATTTAATAATTTTGTAGCACCAAATATTGGTAAACAAATGTGTTTATATTAGAGTAGGATAGGAATGACTGCAGTTATCTGGACCTATGTGTTCTGTGAGACAACATCTGCAACACTTTCTACAAGATGAAAATTCTAAATATTTACAGTAACATGCTGTTTTTTTAGTTCCAATTTCTTCTATTAATGAATACCTAAATTCAATAATTTATAACAAGAAAATTTTTTGATTTATGGTTCTGGATTTTTTTTTGTACTTGGTCTCACTATGCAACTTGGTTTCATAATAATCCTCCTGTTTCCTGCCTATGAGTCCAGTCTACATAGTGACACACTCTAGAGCAGGGCCAGCGAGGCACACAGGGCCAGGAACAGAAACCTGGCCCCTGCGCTTCCCTAAGAAAGTGTTTAGTCGGCTGAGCTTTACCATCAACCCCGTCGCTCTGGAAATTAAGAAGTCCAAAATAAAATGCCCTGGCAAGGTCAGAGATTTGTAAGACTTAAGTATCAAGTATCCAAGAATATACCCTGAATATAGAACATGGTCTTTGTAGCACTATAGTAAAAGCAAGAGCATTCTTTTACAAGACATGTTGTAGTAGAATTCATCAAATAATCATTCTCTATAAGCGAAACAATTCCAATGTCTCAATACATTTCCATTACATTTGGGTTTCCATTTCTAAAATACAAATACCCAAACTAATGAAATTTTATACATTTGTGTTCTTTTTGAATTTTATAATCTTATTCATGTATTTCATTAAACACTGACAAATATATGATTAAAATACACCTATTCTTATTATATATTTTTATACTCTGCTTTACCTTTATTATAATATCAACCACCCAGCAACGTGGGGTATGTACTCAGTGGCTCTCCCTAAGAAATGTATTTACTTATCTAGGAATTTAAGGCTGCAAAATCCAGGACAGATAAAGTTCATGTTTTAGAATGCTTTGCTTCCAGTGCCTAGAACATGCTTTCCAAGAAGCAACAAATAAATGACAGCGACATTTGTGCATTCATTCAGAAAATGCTCCTTAAAACCAGTTGGGCGTGGGACTCATTTTTATACATCAGTATCAAAGAAACAATAAAATAGTATCTGTTTAAATGGAATTCATATTCTTAATTATTTTCTCTGACAAAATAGAACAATGATCATTAACAACATTGTATAAAGAAATATGAAATCATTATTATTTGCAAGCAAATTGACAAATAAGTTAAACAAGAAGTATTTAGTCTGGCAATAATTTATACTCAGAAAACTGAATAAGAAACATGTCCAGCCTCTAAGTGAAATGTGCAGTTCATTTTTTCATGTCACAAGCTTTTTTATTTTACTGTTTTAAAATTCATTGATTATATAAAATATTAAGATGTAGCGCGGCTCTACAAAATAAAATGAAATATGTTAGCAGTTTTAGAAAATGAATGCCTTCTTATGCATTTAAATATAATCCGTGTAGACAAAATAACAACATAATCATTGCCATAGAGAAAAGAGACTGAAGTTACCGTTGGATAGAGAGCATTCTGTGGAATGTCCTCCTTTTCTGATCTGTGATGAATCTTTTTGTGTTTATTTTATTTTTCCTGTGGGCTCTATATTACAGATTTTAATTATGACAATTACCTTCAACAAATACATAATACTCAGAGAACATAGTTGAATATTCTTGGGGGAATGAAGAGAAAACCTCGAATATCCTCATTTGTTGCTAATTTAGCAAAAAGTCAATCCATATGGATTTAATTAAGAGTTACTTTTGCCCCATCTACCACTCAATGAGCTATAACAGGTTTCAGGGAGCAACTGCCTGTTTTCTAAGTTAATGCAATTTTTAAATTAATGACATTCATGGATAGTATATGAAGTGTCTATACTGAGTTTTTGTGGAAAAAATTTAACTTGTATACGGTTTTGTGTTGAGCAGGCATATTTATCGTTATATTGTCTTTGAAAAATGCATGAAAAATTGGATAAAATTAATGTAAATTTTATTGTTTCAAACTTCATATATCTCATAAATGTCAAATATTGATTGCTAGAGAGCATCTCCTCAGGAACATGCTTTCATGAGCCTGTGCCTATTGTATTTACCATAAACAAAATTAAACAAATATCTGTAGTTATGCTGTCTCACAAGTTTTTTTCTTATGCCCTAGCTCAAGTTGAACTGTTATTCTATCTGAACTCTGTCTTCATCTTCACCAGGGTAAGAACATTTATGCAACCTCTTTACATTATGTTTTCACTTGTAGAGATGAAAATAACTACAAATGATATAATATAACAACACTTTAAGTTATGTAAAAATTGCCATAGTCTTATGACCAACTTTATTTATGTTTGAATATGTGTTTACAAAGAGCTTCTTAAATGATTTGGAACAAAAATTAAAATATAGGATAAATAATTTTGTAATAATCATGCACAAATATCTTTTTCAAACCAAGATAAAACAATTGAAAGGGCTATGTGTAGGGATATATATACATTAATTATTTTCATGATGTCTTTGATTTCCACCAACTTTTGACTATATTCCAGATATTCTTTTAAAAGAAAACATGCTCAGAGATCCAATAATTTTTGAAGATATGATAAGCATAAGAAATTTGTGATTTTAATAATCTACTGTTTGATTAATTTAACATTCACTTTGGGGCCCAAACGGATGGCTCAGTGGTCTAAAGCGCCTGCTTGGGAAAGCTTGGGCGGCCTCAGGGACCGCGGTTCGATCCCTGGCACCACATGCTGCGCCAGCCCTGCCCTCAGGGCGCGGGCTGAGCCAGCCATAAAAATGAGTGAATAAGCAAATAGAGGTTATGAAACAAGAAAAACATAAATAAATAAAATAAAAAATTCTTTAAAAAATATTCCCTTCATTCCACATAAACTAACCATAAAAGCTATATCTTATTTTGCAGAACACTAGCCATAAAAATTATAATGGTATTTTTTCAGCAATATGTGTATTTTTATTCATATTTGAAGTATTTATTATAAAAAACAATAAATTTCACAGGTGTACATTCCTCAATTTTAAATTACAAATGTCAAAATGTATTTAAAATTAGAAGACAGAATATTTGTCTCCTCCAAATTCATCAAATTACCTAGTAAAGTCAATGAATGGGTTCAGAGTCACATTTTCCACAGGGTGTCTTAATCTACCAAGTATCATGTATGACTATCTTAAAACTGCTAAGCATGGCTGCTGAAGTTCATTATTTCCATTAACAATAGTGAAAATCAATTTATTAATTACAAAAAGGTTTTCATGATGTTTAGTAACATCAATCTAAAAGGAAGAAGTGTCAGTTTCTTATTATGATGGCTGCTTTAGTTTTTACAACTGTTTCGTTTATAGTAAAAAGCATCATAAATGCAATACTTTACAAATGAGATCTGAGATGTGGTTCATGCCTCCTATTTAAAGAAATGGTTCTGCAATGCTCAAGTCTGGAAGCCCACTCATTATACTGTTAGAGTGAAAAATATTATTTAACCAAATTTTGTATCAATTGTGCACTCCACAAGAGCTTGATTCACTGTGGAGTTAGAAAGCAGAGTAGCGCTGCAGCTGAGACCCAACATTTGAGGGGATTTTAGCATCAAGGATCTCCATGCCTAATGTCTCAGGTTGCATTCACTCAATTTATGACTTGTTTTCAATATAAAAAACGGTAATTTGAAATTAAAGATTAAAATTAACTTCAAAAATCAAAATTATGGTAAATTTCATCTAGGAAGAGAAAATTTCTAAGTACAAAATACTGGAATTTTTGTTTTAGGCTAATAACATTAACTATGAAAAATATTAATGTGCATACATGTCAGGTGATATGCTTGATAGTTATCAAAATGAGAGAGTCACATGTCGATGAATGTGATCAACTTGCCATCTATATAATGTGAACTCTCTACTCTTGAGAACCTCTAATGATTAAATAAAGCACTTTGAAGTATAAAAATGTTTTCACAAACTTATGACCTGTGATAATCATAGTAAGTGAGTACAAATTTTGTGCAGGGAAACAACAGTTAGGTTCATATTTGTATGCAATTTTTATTAAAAAATGTTCCCACTTGCACACACTTCTACATGTGCAGCTCCTGTCTGCAGCCTTTCACGGAAGCATCATGAGTGGCCACATGGGTGCTGGAAAGTCACTCCATTTGTGATCAGGATATCTTAGACGGGGAGGGAAGGACGTGATGAGAAAGGAGCCAGAGAGTATGCACATCTTAGTCCAGCCAGATAGTTGGTTGGAAGGCTGGGAGAAGTAGGATTGGAAATTTTTTTTTTTTTTTTTTTTTTTGTCTTTTTGAGACAGGGTCTCACTATGCAGTTCAGGCTGGCCTTGAGCTCACTTTTGTAGCCCAGGCTGGTCTCGAACTCGCACCGACCCTCCTACCTCAGCCTCCCAAGTGCTAGGATTACAGGCGTGCGCCACCATGCCCAGCTGGAAAAATTTTTAAATGTGTGTTTTTAATAGTTTTGATCAAGGCTATAGTGTATATCTTTTTATTAAAAACATGGGTGATCTTCACAGTCGACCTAGTCTCAAGCAGGATCCTTGTTGAGTCTTCAGATTACCCAGGGAAGAATCTGGCATAGGTCACACCCCGACCTGGGCTTCTGTAGTTGTCACAATAATGTCTTAATTTTTAAACATCAAAAAACAAATTTCCCAACTCATTTTAGCACAAGACAACTGGGAAAACACAAAACGGAAGAGTTAACTTCCTTCTTTGTCTTTGTTTCTCAGTTTTATAATCCTCACTTGCTGTTTTTTTTTTTTTCTTTTTGTACATTGATCACTTTCTCAAAACATTTAAATCATCTAACGCTTATAAATAAGCATTTTGAGCGTAGCGATTTCCCCAGCATCTTATTTCTGTGTGCCTTAAAGTGACAACATTGATATATATTGACATAGTTCTCCATGCCCAAATTACCACAGGGTGACATAAGGAACATCAGGTGTACATATGCAGGCAGTATATGGTCCGAGGCAAGATCTTAGATCATAAAAGATAATGTAGACAGCTATCTCTCCTCTATTAAGAGGACAAAGAAGCAAACAGTTTTAGAAATGTTAGGATAAGTTGTCTACTTTTATTATCATACAAGGTAAATAAATATATCTCAGAGAGAGGTTGAAGACTTGCTATCCTGGAACATCTTTGGAGTGGGGCTGAAGTATTCCTGTCTTTAGGGAAATGCTTTGTCTTTTTCTCTGCTCATGTTTGTTGTTAAAGTCTCCTGCTTGTTCAGAAGGTGTAGTCTGTGTAGGAATGCAAGAAAACATGCAGACCTGCTTCCAATAGATGTTGCAGAAGATAGACAGGATAATAATTTGTCCAGTCCTGTGTTACCTAACAATCAAAAGATATTCAGACAAATGTGTAATAGAAACATCTGCCATTCTACAAACACCTTAGCCTCTGCTTATGTCACAAAACCAGAAAAGAGAAGTCTTGAGTGATTTGTTTTTCTCTGTTCTGGTTTCAGTAGTGTGAGCATTGTCTGCAAGTGCTTCTGCTCTGGCAGGTTGGCCTTCAGGACAACATTGCTGAAGATGGTAGGAACTAATATGTGGAATGGGAAAATAATTGATCTGATAGACGTTGAGAGTACAGTACCAAGGCTGGGGAGAGTAGAAGGGAGAGAGACTACAAAGATAATGGCTACTGCATATTAGTTGCTGGTTACGAGGTTACAGATAGGATAAGTTTTTGTGGGTTTTCTTGGACCATACGTAACTATAGACAACATTAATGTACTGTGCTTTGAAAAAACAAGGCAAAACAAAATGCAAGAAAGTAGTTTGAATATTTCTACCCAAAGACATTATAATTTCTCAAGAAGGTAATATTCCTACCTGGTTGTAACTTTATACTTCGTATGGGATCCAACTGTCACACAGTACCTCATAAATATGCACAGTGTCATGTGTCAATGAAAAACTAAATCAGAGAGGCATAGTTTTAAAATTAGAGCTCAATGGGAAATAAAAAAGGAAAATGGGAATACTTTTCCCAGAAGGAACTAGTGCTCGATTTTTAGAGTCCGTGGGTTCTCATGAGTGTGGCTTCCTAAGTGAGTCATGACGACTCCTTCCTCTGGCTTCCGGTCCTTCCACATGATCTCTTACATGCTTTCTCATGAGGAAGAAACACCATTTTTAGAAGTGGTGAAGTGAAACCTCACTGAAGCCCAGACAATGTAGGGCAAATGCCAAATATGAACCATAAATCTCTTTTTTTAAAACCTTAGCAGGCCACAGGAATTTTGTTATAGCCATGAAAAACTGACTAATGCATTCTCTAGATAGTATTTGTGCACTTTGATGGCTTATTGTGACATCATAAAGCTGTATTTAGCTATGCTCAAATTACTGCATCATTTTTGTGAGATTCTGAGAAGATGATGGGATCACTAGTATTTTTCTAATTTTTTAAATTTTTTCCTAACAAAGCTTCTTCTATAATTATATCACTTAGAATTAGCTGTTTGTTTTCTGTACTGTTTACACATTCTACAGTAAAATTTAAGCACTCACAAAGATTCACTGTAATGATTTCAAGTGATTCTAGTCCACATGATAATTTAAGAACCAATATTATTATATTTCTCAAATATTTTACCCTTCTCTAGAATATCTCAATTTCATACATAAAATTATTTTCTATGTAGGTCCAAGTCCTAGCTTCAGGGAAGAAAAAAAATTCTGAAAATTATTTTTTAATTCAAGTCAGAAATAGCAGATAACATTCCTCATTTCAAATCAGAAACATGCATAAGAGCTAAGAAACTGACAAGTCACTGGCTCGCCAGAGCTGTAGCACGAGAACACGAGAAATGTAGTGGACAATAGATTCTGTTACATTGTCATTCTTTCTAACACAGCTTATATAGGACTTTGGTAGGTTGTGACAATCTCTAATTCTTTTAGTAGATAAGTTTTAATTTATGACATATTTTATTATGTATTGTAACATGTGAAATCTATACTTGTGTACTATTTTCAATGCAGAGAACAGCTTTTTTTCTATTTGCATGATTTAAGTTTCAGAAGATAACAAAATATGTTTGGAATTAGCTAAATATAGCACTATCCAACATTATCTTACAATATGACTTAATACAAAACATATTTACCCAACGTTTTTTCCCACCTCACTGACTAAACTCAGGCAGGTCTGCGTGTATTTTCCTTAACTGTAGTTATTTGTTATTATGTCAACTTAAGAACTTCCAAGAATATCAATTTGAAAAGTGAGGCAGTGACATTTCTGATTTACTAATAGTAGTGATTAGAAAGCTAATTGGTCCCAGTATGGTTACAGAAAGTTTTATTTTTGTAATGTTCATGCATTTCAAATGTTATACCCTACATTCAATAAGGAAAATTATTGGACTAAATGTAATTTTATGGAAGTGGTTCTCATTACTTGCTAATAGACTGACACAAACTATTTTGTGTTATTCATATTTTTAAATGGCACGTACAGTGGGGAGATTATTGGCATTTCTCCTAGTGTGCTCTTTCCATGGTAACCCTCCACATATATGATTTGCATTTTAATATCAGACCTTCTAGTATAAGTTATTCTTCTGGAGACACAGCTAGAGCCATTTTCCCAAAACTCACAAGGTTTATACATGAAGACTTGCCTGAGAAGTTTAGTTGGTGAGGTGGAAAACAATGTTGGGTAAATATGTTTTGTATTGATTGGATTGATAATTGTATTAAATTATCATATTATAAGATAATGTTGGATAGTGCTATGATTAGCTAATTCCAAACATATTTTGTTATCTTCTGAAACTTAAATGATACAAATAGAAAAAAAAAAGCTGCTCTTTACATTTCTATTTCCTTACTACTGGTGTGGGACAATCAGTGTCAGCAATCAAGGAGAGTGTAATAAATAAACCCTTGTTTTCTGAAATGCTCTATTTCCAAGAGATGAGACTGATTAATTAAGAAATAGAAACAACAAAACAAGGTGTGAGGTATTCAAAAACTGTAAGGCTTCATACAGTGCAGGGAATGGGAAGAGAGAAACAGCCCATGATGCAATTTTCCACGGAATTACCCTTAGAGAAGGTACCATTTGTGTCAAAAATGCAGGACACTGTCAATGTTTCAACGAGTGTAGTTTCAATGTTATGTTTAGAGCTCTTTACATTCCATGTGGAGCATTATGTTCAAGTTCAGGAACTTACTTCTGTGTAAAATGAAAACAATAAGCACAAGTGAGAGTCAGCTGCCTAACCCTCCTTCTCTCCCCACAGGATGATGCCACAGGTAGGGGTGTGGCAGAAGCAGCACAGCATCTCCCTTCAGCAAGCCTCAGGAAAGACGCCTCAAAAGCATGTTATATATTCACATAACATGTACATAACTTATAATTACATGTACTGATATAGAACTTAAACCCCTGTCTGATTGGGAATTAATATTATTAATTAAATGTTTCATCATTCCTACTGACTTCTCCAATATATTATAAATCCGTTTTAAATTATATATCTATATTTGTGATTATATATATTATGTAGTTTATATAATGTATAACTACACATTACTTATATAAATTTGTACGTATGAGACTGCCTCATCATAAGTTCAAGTGTAACGTAGAACTATTTAATATAATAGTACAACCTGATCAAAGGAAGAGTTATTGTGATTTCTTTTTTAAACAATGACTAAGGAAAGCAGTAGTTAACAAAATATATCTAAATCATGGAATAAATTTGCTTGTGGAAAAATTATGATTAGCATGCCCTGCACTGATTTACCAAGTCTAAAATGTTTAATTGTGGAAAATCAAGAAATTATAATTTACCTTCTAGTATTTAACTTTATAGTGTGCTTTTTGAATAAGAAATGACTAATGCAATTTATGAAAAAAGTAATATGATACAGATATTTTTAGAAATAATGTTTAATTTTCTTGTTATATTAACAGAATACCAACTAAATGAAATAAACATGATAAGCCTGAACCTAATTTTGTATTTAGTAGCATAATTAAATATGATCACATAATTTTAAATCTATTAATTCAGCTTATTTGGCTGAAGACCTTTAAATCAAGTAGCTTTATGTCTGTTCATTCATATCTTATGTTTTCTGGAAAATTTTAACTACAATTTAAATTCTCCTGAAATATTATAACAAAACAAATTTTAATTAACATATTCTCAGATGTAAACACAATAAGAGGTCAATATTCACATTTTATTGTCTTTAAAAATATTTTATATCATAATTAAACATGAGAGGAGTTTTTTTAGTATTTTCATGTTCTGACATATTCTCAAAAAAGATTTTTTTCAACATTTAAAGAAAAAAATTAGTGTTTCTATAAAAATTAATGGTGCCAAAATTGTACTTTTATTTTTAACATTTTACTTCCTATAAATTAATAATAACAATATTTACAAATAAAATCATAAAGGATTTTTGAAAAGCACAATGTGCACAGAATTTAGGGCTACTGACTTATTTAAACTTTACACTTGCCCTTGGTTGTTTAGAGGGGCAACCAACATTGAATTAAAAGTGAGAAGGATCTCATCAATGTGTAGCCCTCTGCCAGGACCTCACTGTGCAAAACGTTTAACAATAGAATCTGTGCCAGCAGCATAGTCTTAGTTCAATTTTTTGTAATCCTTATGAATTAACTTTTCAAGAACTTTCCACCATGAGATTTTCCTGGAAGTAAATTTTGGGTAGAAAAGGAAAATCAAAGCATCGTCATTTTTTTTTTTTTAATGCTCATGCCATTTGAACAAAATTTGAGTATTTTCCAAGACATACTAATCTTAGTGTGTGCTTATAGTGAAAATGCCATAGAGTAGGGCGCTTGCATTCAAGAACAATTTACATCTCACAGTTTGGGAAATGGAAATTAGAGATCAGGATGCTAACACAGTCAGCTTCTGATGAAAGGCCTCTTTGGTTTTGCAGACTGCTAGTGTCTAACTCAGGCAGAAAGTGGGAGAGCTTGCCCCACCCTTTTATAGAGACAGTCATTTTCTTAAGTTCTCATTTTTATGACTTCATCATCCCCCAAAGGCCTCACCCTTTAATTCACTATTACATTAGAATTAGGATTGAACCTCTGGATTTTCAAGGACATAATTATTCAGTCTTACATAGTTTTCAAATATTTGTGGTTCAATTTTCTTGGCATTAATTATCATATTAGTAATTTTCTTTCTCATTCTTTCAACTCGGGGTCTCCTTATGCAGCTTGGATTGATAATGGCTCTCCTGTCTCAACCTCCCTGGTGCTGGGATTATAAGCATGCACCACCACACCTGGTTTCAGTGTGGCACATTGTGCCCTGGATTCTAGAGCCACCAAAGTACGTGGCATCATGAGTTAAATTTAGGTGTTTCTGCCAGCTAGGCAGGTCCTTATGTTGCCAAGGTATCTCCCTGTTTAACAGTGTGAGCAAGACAAATTCAGAGAACAGTTCCATCAAGTATACAAAGATATCTACTTCTGCATGAATCTATTAAAAATAGCGCCCACTGTGGGAAATATGAATAACAATGCAGGTTACCAACATCAAAATTTGATTATATCTAATGATGAAATAAGCCCTGTGATTAAAAGACAAGTATAGGTATCAATATATGAAGCAATCTCTTATGCTTTTCACAAAGGAAATTCTGTGGAATGCTTATTGACAAACATTCCTTAATGTGTAATATTTAAATTTCCTAGACAAAGGGCAAGAGAGATAGCTCAGTAGCATAAGTACCTGCCTGGGTAGTGCAAGGTCGTGAGTTCAAACCACAGTCCTGCAAAAATAAATAAATAAGTTTCCTAGACAAAAACAATGATCCATTATAAAGGCTAGTCTATATTTTGAATCGTATTAAACATTTCACAACTAAGATATCGTGGCCTTTTGAGTACACATCATTTTTTAAAAAAATAGTATCGCATAAGCAAGCTCAGGGATTAAACTTTGATCCCCAGCACCACAGGCCACACCAATCCTCCTGCCCCCAGGTACACTGACCCAGCCACCACGATCAGACTTGGTAGTGCATGCCTATAACCCCAGCAATGGGGAGGTTGAAACAGGAGGATCACTATGATTTTGAGCAATGATATCCTACACCAAATAAATTAAAAAAAAAATTCTGGTACAATCTTTTGAAACATAAATTTGGAATATACACTTTACTTTCTGCTACTGAGTATCTCTAGTGTGAAAAGGACCCTTTAAGGGTCTAAGGAACATAATCAATTTGATTTTCTCAATAAATGGAAATTTTGAATAAATACAACATGTTTGAATCAATTCAATCGGTATAGAGAGATACCCATTTTGAGGTTGGTATACGTTACCCTTAATTCTTCTCTTAGCATTGCTTTTTAAAAAAGCAATCATATACTTGAGAATATAATATCTGTATAACTAGGTTAAATAAATTATCCAGTGGCTTTCCATAGTGTATTGCTCAGTTTTCATATTTACCTTTACAAATAAAAAAGCAATTTAATACAAAGAGTTCTCAAATAGCCTAAGGAAGAAAACGGCATGAATACTTTCAAATAACAGTGAAGATCTTGTTAAGCTAAGAAAAATGACATGAAGGCCGGCCAGACAGCTCAGCAGATTAAAGTGCCTACTTAGGCAGAGCACAGTAGTTGGGGTTGGACACCCAGCCTGCTGTGTGGGTCCTGCCCTAGGGCGCACTGAAATGGCGATTGAGACTGGGCTTGGTGGCATGCACCTGTAATTCCAGCACTTGGGAGGCTGGAAATGAGTTCAATTTATGTAGTGAGACCCTGTACACCTTGTAGACCCTGGCCTAAATTAAAAGAAAAAGAATGATAACTTCAGATTCCATGAGAATGACCATTAAAAAATATCAATAGGCGAAAGCACTTTTTATTTATTTGTTTATTTACTCATGTATGTATGTATGTATGTATACATTTGGTACAGGGTCTACAGGGTGTACAGGCTCTCACTACATAGGTTGAACTCGTAGAGATTCTCCTGTTTTCAGCGTACTCAGTACTAGTACCTATAATACCAGTAGATCTCCCATAATTCCAGTGTATCATATGTTCATCTCACCCTCTAGAAGTCCCCACCCCATGACTACTTTGGGGGCACAACTACACACAAACCATAACACCTGGAAATTCCAAAAGTTGTAGGCTATCTCCCAAGAGGTGATGTGAAAACCAGATGTCTCCTTAATAGGGCTCGTTTCTCACTATAGTGATGCCTTAGAGTCCATCCTCCCTGTATTTCTCTTTGCATACTCTGTAGTCTCAGATTTCAGTAATTTTTCTTTTGTTAAATTTTGTTAAAAATGCATGAGTCAGTGTTGATCCATACCACGTATAGACTTGACACCTTCAGTTTTGGAGGGGAGGGTGGGAAGTCCTGCCCTCCTGGTTTCTAATCATCTCTTAATGAAAACAAAAGGAATTGCCATTTCTAGGCCAAAATTTGTAAAATATTGTCATTTTGGTGAAGTTGAACTGAAGGAGTGTTTAGCATCCAGGTGTATAAACTAGCTGAGATGATCCTTATGGTTAATCTTTTCCTTAGAATTTAACAATTACTAGAAATGTCACTTTCCTCAGGATATTAAAACACAATAGCATTGAAGTCAATAATTGAAATAACATATTCGATTCATGCACTTAGACAACTACTTCTAAGACTCAGAAATATGTAGCTAGAAAACTGAATGAAAGAGCAAACAGTTGCAGTTTTAGGGAGTTTTTGAACCAAGTTCTTTTTTTTTTTTTTTTTTTTTTGTAGTCATGTACAATTCTCCATACATCTTATAAATTATGAAAGTTATTTCAAATATTACTCTTGCTTATATATGAATGCTCATACTGCAACAGCACTAATGGTAGTACCATACTTCCATTAGTCAAGAAATAAAATCATTTTTATAACTATAAATTCTGTATTCTAAAAAAATGTATAACTTATCACAGTGAAAACTTTCTTACTTAAACACTTATATCCTTAAAAACTATTTTAAAAATATGCCTGCTACAATATGTTACAAAGATAATGTTCTTTTAAAATTAAGATATTCTCATGTATGGGATAAATCATATACTCAGAATTACTTGAAACTTACATTTTGGAGTCTTAAGCCTGAGAACATTACTATGCCTCTATCTGTGGCTAAATTATTCCTGACATAATAAAGTAAGAGTGCAGGTATTAGATTGAACTCTAATGCAACACAGCAGCTGTCCTCATTAAAAGAGGAACTTCTGCCACTGACCAGCATGGATGCAGAAAACATGACGTCAAGGGACCCAAAAAGAGGCTATGATTAAGGAGAGAATGGAAGGCAGGAACAGAACTTTCCTTCACCATTCTTAAACAATTATTTGTTATTTTGTTCTCAAACTTCAAAAAATTAGAAATAATCAATTTTGGGGCTTAAGTTACCTGTTTGCAATATTTAATAACAGCAGGTTTGGAAATCTCATGACTTGGAAAACTAAAAGTTGACTATTGCAACATGAAATTCGACGTATTATATTCTATGTTGCTTATCAGTATCATTCATTAAAGTTTTCTTGTGATTCATTGTTTTAATAAAAATTCATTGTTCTCAGATATTTCTTTGATAGAACAAAAATTTTGCCATTAGAGACTTTCCTCTAATTATGTCATGGTTCACAAAACCTAAAAGTATTGTTAATAGCTGTGCTTCAGACTAAAAATGACTACAACTTCAAAAACAAAAATATAACGGAACCACCTAGCAGAGCAAGCAAGTATCATTTCTAAAGTTTGTTTTATTATGTTTAATTCTCTTTAATAAATGGTAGGTATAAAACATGCCCAGCTAAAGTAGCAGTAGACCAATTATATATTTAGTGTCATTATTAAATGAAGCAAAATTCAAATCTTGCTTCAAAGATTAAAAGATGCGTTTTGCATATAATACAGCACTTCTCAGCTATAGCAAGGCTAATCTGCAATAATAATTAAGTGGATATAAATCAATACCATACTGACAAGTGAAATAAATCAGACCAATATGTTTAAACATCGTATTGTTTATTATAATGGGAAACTGAGTGATTAAGGTCAAAAATATGCAAAAAATATAGTGAATTGAGTGGAAATTGTGTGTGTATGTGTGTGTGTGTATGCGTGTGTGTGTGCAGGATCTCACTATGCAGCTCTGACTCATAGTGATCCTCCTGTGTCCTGCCTCCCAAGTGCTGGGATGACAGGTGTGTGCCACCATGCCAGGAGTCCATTGCCAGCTCAGCAAGCCAGAGAGTGGGGCTGGCACGACAGATAGGACTAGGAATGGAACCCTAGCCCCTGCACTTCTCTAAGCAAGTGCTTAGTCTGCTGAGCTATACCACCAGCCCTGGAAATTCTTAAAAATTAAAAGAAAAATGTGATGGGAAAGGCTAAAGGAAATGAAAAGTGTATATTCATACACAAGATAGTTAATATAGTTGTAAAGCTAATTTATTGGCAAATGTAACTCTCCTGCTAGCCTGTTTTGAAACTCTGTTTTATTTTAATATTTTTTCTCTTTAAAATAAAACATAAGTATATAAAAATGATAAAATATAGAAGCGTGGTGTGATTTGAATATGTCATACATGAATGGGTATAAATAAGCATTCATTTTTCTTCATGCAAATAAGGAGAATCATTTAAGGTTTGAATACGAAGCATTTTAGGAAATAAAAACTTATGCCCTGAGATTTCCTTTGGTGTAAAAGAACAAATTCATCCTGATACACTAGATTAATTTAGTAGTCATCATACTGAAATTCATATCCCATAACAGCTTTTATGTGATACTCAGAAAGAAGCAGCTGTGTCCACGCTCTGCTGTAAAATACTATTAACAGGAAGACATGAATGTATGGAGAGGAGATGAAGAGTATTTTGTGAGTGGTTTAGACATGAAAGCCATGCATAAAATAAATTATAAAATAATTCTCAGAATTATTTTTAGGGCTGAATGAAATAATTTAATGAAGTTTCTCTGTAACCTCAAAGTATTAATCAAAGGTATGGTTAACACTTATTTCTGAAACATAGCCTCATTATTTTCACATCATATCTTACTTGAGTCAATCCCCATAGGCAGTAACTTTGCATTTTTTGCACTAAATGGAGTGTGCAGTTTACCTATTGACTTTAAGCTATCCTCCGGGCTTTAACTAGGGTTTATAAGAGAGTGGATTCAATACAGGACAAATAATTTATATGATTATTTTATCATATTTACTCAAACAGTCAAATGAAAAGGAAGAGAACTGTTCACAAACTGAAGATCTCAAGAATCTACATAAAGCCCTGCACCACAGATCGATGCCCTGAACAAGTCCACTTAAATCAAGAGTCCTTGGTAATGTCCTCTAGCTGGATTCCTGGAGCCCAGGAAGTCTGTAGCAAGCATGTGCACTTGGAAGGCCCAGAGATCTATAGCAGAAGCTAGACATTCTGTGCCAGTGGGATGTAGAAACTGTAGCAGAAGGCTGTGAGATCTCAACTGGAGCCAGGAAACAATGCGCAAAATAAGGACCAGAGCTCCTTCTAAAAGAGCCACAGTCATCCTCAGTCATACTGAGGACCTGAGCTCCTCTGATGATGATAACAGCTGAATTGTATCAGGAAAAACCGAATAAGACTCCCCAGGAGAATCAACATGCACCATCTTCCCCTCTGGTATGCACTTGTGCTGTTGTCAACAGTCCTCAGCTGGGCCTTCCATACCCAGAGGCATGCTGATTTCGTTCAGGTGGGCGCTACAACTTAACCATTGTTTAATTGGCCTACCTCTGGATTGCACTGAGCATAACCTGCTAATGTCATGATCATATTTTTCATATTAAGACATGTTGATTTTATGAATATTCCTCAAATCACTATGAAAATTCCAAAATAAGTACATGCTGAGAAAGAGATTGATGAGTACCCTGAAATTTCAGGCTAGTATACAACTCTGTTTTTTAAAGAAGAACACCAACATGCTGCTATCAAATTTTCAAATAAAAATAATTCATGGTATCTGACCTATTATCATAAGGGTTGGTTATTCCAGAAATATATTAAAAATATATAGTAAAATTATGCTAATGGCTAAAATGTGAGTCATAAAATGTTACCTGATTTCTAATTTACTACATTTGCTGACAAATTAACTAACTAGAAACTGTTTTTAAAAGTTAAAGAAGAAAAAAAAAGTCAAAGTAGAGCCATTAGTGGTAAAAGATGATGAGTGACTGATGGCAGCCAGATTTCACTGTCATTTCCAAACTAAAAGATAATTAGAAGAGTATGATGTGCTATACTCTTATCCTCCTAGTTTATATGCTGGATCCCTAACTCTCAGTATCTCAAAATGTCAGTTTGAAGTTAGAGCCTTTCACAAGTAGATTAAATCAAAATAAGGTGAATATGCAGGCATTAATCCAAGTGGACTGGGCCATTATAACAAAATGAAAGTTAGACATACAAAGGGATTCTGCATACACGGGCATGCATGAAGGATGGATAATCTGAGGGTACCGTGTTAAATTGGATAGCTCTAATTGTGAGGCAAGGCCTCAGAAGTACAAACGTATAACAGCATCATCTCCTTGGATTTAAAACAAAATATAATTCCAGAATAATAGTTAAGAGGGCTATACAAGTTTCTATGTGGTACCTTGTTTAGAAACTCTAGTGTGTATATATATTGTCATACCTTGATTCATGAACATTTTTGGCGATCAAAATCACTTGGAAAATTTTTCTTTTTATTTGAAAACTATACATTGCTTGGCAAACATGACTGTGGCTAGCTTTTCCATACAAATTCAAACATAGCCATGTTTTCAAAACATATGCAGCAAATTAAGTCCCCATATCAGATTATATAATATTGTATATATTTTGAGAGATAGTACCAAAAAGTATGAAAAGCATATGTACACTTCAGAAAAAAAAAAAAAAAAAAACTTCTAAAAATAATATAATACTCAACTCATAATATTGTGATCTTAATACAAGTTATCTTTGTCCTCTATAATTACAAGAAGTGTAGCCGGATGTGGTGGTGCATGCCTGTAATCCCAGTACTCAGGAGGCTGAGGCAGGAGGATCAGTGCGAGTTCGAGACCAGCCTGGGCTACAAAAGTGAGCTCAAGGCCAGCCTGAACTGCATAGTGAGACCCTGTTTCAAAAAGGCAAAAAAAAAAAAAAAAAGGGCTCAAAGTGAGGACTATTAGCTTCTAGACATTTATTATACCTACATTTATCTCTATAATGTACATATCTAATATATTTAGATCCACTGTAGGGCAGCAGGAGAGTAGATTAACCAAAAAAGAATATAACAACTGTTTGATTAAACATGGTTCTGAGAAATAGTCACTCCTCTGTTTCATTCTTTAATCAAGTGCACTAGTCAAAGTGGCTCTTACTGTGTAAGAAATAGCATCAGCTTCAATGACATAAGAAACAGCACAAAACATCTGCAAATATGATTATAACAGATTAAAAGCTTCTGTACCGTGAAAGCCTAAAATCTAGAATTTTTAAGAATAATTTTAAAAAACCTCCCCAAGTAAAAGACTCAGTCAAATAGTGGGTAACTGAAATGAGTAGACATTTCTCAGAAGACAAAAAGGTATAAGCCAATTTAAGGCCAGCTTATACCTAATAGCAAATCACTGTCTCAAAAACAATAAAATTACCAACGTTTTGAAAATGAAAAGACCCACCAAGAAATAAATAGTTCTATGATTTGACTGCCATTCACTTATTTTTTAAAGTCTTGTTTCAACTTCCCTGGCAAATTATACTTGATTCAAACCCATGACAATTAATGAATGACTTGAGTCATTTCATAAATATTGCTTCTTGTGGTAGTATATGCCAAATAAAACTTTAAATAGGGCTCTCCAAAGTAGCTCAGAAGCACAGGAACCAGGGGTTCAATTGCTGGGCCTGGGGTACCAGTCCCACCTCTGGGACATGCTGAGATGGCAATTGATAGGGTGCGTGGTGACATAAGCCTATAATCCCAGCTCATGGGAGTCTGTGAAGAGGTGGACCACTATGAGTCAGATCTAATAGTGAGAATCTGAACACCCTGTAGACCCTTCCCTGAAATACAAAACAAAACAAACAAAAAATCCCTTTTAAATGTAGTAGAAAAATACATACCCTTGGAGATGTGAAGACATATTACACCTGAAACTCAGCCACCATTCTTTATTGTGCAGTTATAAACAATACAACATTGGGAACAGACTTGCTGTCCTATTTCAAAAAGTAACCCAAATGTGTCATTTGACAGTTAGTTCACTACCTAAACATTGAGGTTACATTTGCTTAAAGATCATTAGTTGATTAGCACAGAAACTATTCACAAGAACAAGCCTAGAAATGCACAGCTGAAACTTTGGATTTGAGAAAAGCATAACATTGACTCCCATATGGTGAAGAAAAACAAAGTAGTGTCGGTATAGTCAGCATTACACCATGACGACAAGATTGATGAGGCAAGGCATGGTTTTGCACATCTGTAATCCCAAAACTGCAGAGGCTGAAAAAGAATTATCTTGTAAGGACAAGGCCAGCCCATGCTAAATAGTGCTTTCAAGAGTGTATTGGTTGATGGGCTGTGTCAAGTTGAGAAATTTAGAAGGTTTACTAAATGGGCTCATCAATTCCACTCCGTAGGGTATACAAGAGCCACCCTAGAACAGCTCATCACTTATAGGATATAAAGGAAAAATGAAGTAGGTAGGAGGGTTCCATTTACTGCAGAGGAGCTCTGGTGTTGGCCTTCAGCTTGGACATAGCACAGACTCTTCAGCTTCTGCTTGAATGTTTCAGCCTTCTGGTGTGGACTCATCAGCCTTCCAATGCAGACCTATCAACTTCCTGTTATGCACTTACCTGAAGCACTGCAGTAAGCTCCAGACTTTGGACTGAATCCTCTTCTCTCCAGTGCACAGATGCCTTCTGCACACTTCCTCATTTGACTATGTGGCTGATCACAATAAGCCAAACTTGTAATTTCTTATAAATGTGTACATCTTGTGTTGTATGTTTCTCTGGTAAAACCCTGACTGATACAAAGGGTATCCTAGACTAGGTAGCAAGACCCTGTCTCAGAGCAAACAGGTTGACAGAAATTACTCAAGGGAAGCCAGACATGGTCCATTTTTATAATGAAATGAAAGGTAGAGTTGATGCTGCAGATGAGCTATGCAGCAGCTACAATGTTACCAGAAACACAAAGGATCAGGCAATGGTTGTGGTTTCCTCAACCTGGAACATGTCAGATAAAAAGAGTTTTATAGTTTACAAAGAAAATAAACACAGAATACCATAAAGAAATTGTCTTAGATGATTTGGACAGGAATTGATAGAATTATATTCAATTATAGCAAAGGGAGAACAATATGTGTCTACTCAGAGAAGCACTCTGCAGCATCTACAGAACAGACAGTAGCAACATAACAAGGACCTCCAATAAGAACAGAAAGTCCAGCAAGTGTTCAAGTATGTCCTACCAAAGAAAGCAGGAGAACAAAACTGATATGTGTCACTGGAAGTGATATGTGTGGTCAGAACATGTTCTCATTGGTGAAAACTGCATAAGGCGACATAGTTGAAGCATGATTTTTGTGGTAGAGTTTCATTTGTATTTTCCTTATAGTACAGGAATTTATTTTTGCTATTATTTTTGATGTTTAACAAGCAAATAGTTGATGTAGAAAAGTTGATGCGTTTTGTAGTATTTATTCTAAGGCTTCAGCCTATGTTCGATATTTTCTTTTATCAGTACTTCATTTTCCTGTTACGTGCACACTGTGCACTATAATAGGAAGGTTCTGACAAAAGGAGGGAGGCGACGAGTGTGGCTTGAAAACAGCAAAGGAAAACTCACCCCAAGTACAAAGTGTGTTTTGCAGGTGTGAAAGCTGCTTTAAATATGATAATTAAAGTGACGATTATTTCTGAGCTAGACTTTATATTTTTATTGTAGTTCAAATGGAAATTTATGTCTGTGGATATTTTTAGATCTGTGAAAGCAGATAATCAGTTGATGTCAAAAATATTGGCTTGTTCTAAATACCAAGTACATATTGAAGTTTCAATATTTCATTTTATTAATGTCTTATTTTTCTGTTAAGTATACATTGATAAATATAATAAAGCTCATAAAATTAAAATGAATAATTCATCAATAGAAATACTTCTGAAAAGTAAACAGAATGTTGTAGTTCCCCCATAATGCACCCTTCAACAAAATTTGCTCTGGTGCCTGCGGGAGATATATGCTAAACTGATTTATTAATTTACAACCCTTGATAAGGCAAAGGAAATGACATCTTTCTCCCCACATCTACATAACTATTCCATGCCATGCTAGGGAATCTTCATTCAAAAGTGTGTAATCTGTGAATCCTACCTAAATCTTTAGATCTCTTTTTTAATTCATTTTTATTACTTTTAATAAGAAATAACAATGTGACAGTTTCAAAACGCATTAGTAGTTCATTCCCAATAACTCATACCATGCATACTGCTGTCCTTGTAGTAGTTATTCAGAGCACAAGATATAGACATGATAATTTTTCTAAATCATTATTGGTGAACAAATTTCTTTTCATTCAGCTAAGAGAAAGTAGTCATATACATAGTCCAATATTCCATAATTGTAGTGGGTTATTGGCAGAGCTGGCAATGTTAAAGCTGTCGATTTAAGCCTTTTACAGCTCAGTGTACTAATCTAGCTTTACGTTTTATGCCTCATAGTTAATTTTTTTTTTCTCCTGGGTGGTTAAGGCAAGTTAAAGCCAGACCTGTATAAAAGAACATGTAACTTTTGTATCTCCCAAGGTTAATCAAATACCCTCAGGACAAGAATAGCCAATGTTTTGACCCTAGCCTATGAAGGTCAGTAAGCATTCAGGACATAAGAGAACCTGCGCTGTAACATTCTATAACTCAGTGGTGTCTCAAATTTTCTCTTTAAAGAGATTATGGGGCCACAGAGGAAAGGCATGATGATATACAGTGTGCCTAAGAAGAATCACCTAGAGAAAATATTTTCTCAGATTTTCACAGAGAGCAAACTGGCCAAGCAATGCCCATGACTCATCCAGATCGCTGACACTAACAAAAGTTCTACAAAACACTGTACATGGTTCCAGATCTCTTTTGACCTGAGCGAAAAAAGCACCTTGCAGCTCTTTTGGTAATACTGGACCACAACATGCAGCCTAACTCCCAGACCTCACCAGCAATTTAAGTATTATGATATTTATCTCTATGAAATGGAAAGAATAGTAAATGGGTGTCTTAAAATGTCATTTTCTACCAAGACTGAGACATTTCCAGCATTATCAGAATTCTATTTTTACCTTAATCTTTTATGAGCTCAAGATTATCTATAACACAAACAGATTTACAATGAACTGTGGAAAAGGAAAGCTCAGTGATGATCTCAAGGAGATCATTAAAGAGAAAAAGTGACTAGGATTATATACATACGAAAGGAAGAGCAGAGATTCAACATTATTGTTAAGGACGAGGCTTTGTCTAAGTTGATGCCCCAAGTTTATAAGCAGCAGCCGTACAGTTATGGCAGCCTTTGACACCGTGATGTCATTGCTATTACTAAGCAAAATGACCTTTGCCCAGGCATATACCATTAAAAATGCCATTGCTTATTTTTATGAAGGACAGGAGAAGAAATGTGTCTCATTACATCACACTTACTAAAAATTTCTGAAAGAAATTATTTGGGTGCATTTGTAGCTGCACATCCTAAAAAGCTTAAGTGAACATCAAAAAGTTTAAGTTTTAGATGACTTTCTTATTTGCTTGTATTATTTCTTTATTAGTTTTCCTTACTTCCTTAACAGGTTACTAATTAGATCTGAATGTATTTAACTGCTGAGAATCATGTGCAACTATTGGGTTTTATTATATTCTATTATTTACATAGTGAAAACGTGTTAAAGTATAGAATATACATATGCATGCATGAACCACCAATAAAAATGGTTTTGTTGTCAATAGAGTTCGTAAGTATACAATTGGAAAGATTAAAAGTTGTTGTCAACATATTTTATTACATTATCAATCTTTACAAAATAAAAAAGAAATAAAACTTTTGAACAGAAGAGAGGAGAATCGATAAAGTTGGTTAAAAAGAAGTCAGTAGGAAGAAATTGTTGAAACAAAAATTAGAACTATCCATTACTCCCAAGACATGGAAATTAATGGAGTATGGAATTTGAAAAATAAAATGAGTCTAATCTTCTATAAAAAGTATGAGTAATTTTCAAATCACTATTTGGGCAATGTAAAGCATTGATTTCTCCAATGAGATTTTTATTTCATAGAGCTTTACAATGAGTTTAATATAGAACATAACATTCCAGTTCATTAACTATGAAGAAAATGTATGTATGCTCTATCTGCCACTGATTTAATCAAATAGTGTCGCTTATATCACTAGGAATTTAATTTAATATAGGAACCTTATGTTGTATTCTTTGGGATGAAGGAGGTATTCTGATTCATTATACTCATTAATATACTAAAATAATGATTGTTCAATGTAAATAGCAACTGAACATTTAGAATAATGTTGTCTTCATCCATATGGGTAATGAGAGAGAAGATCCACTGAACACTGATTCAAAATTATCACAACAAAAATTTCCATAGTACAGAAGTAAACAATTAATATATATATATATACATACATATATATATATATATATATATATATATATATTAAATTTAATTCCTAGTGATACAAGAGACACTATTTGATTAAGTCAGTGGCAGATAGAGTATAGATACATTTTCTTTATAGTTAATGATTTGGAACATTGTGTTCTATATTAAACTCATTATAAAGCTGTATGAAATAAAAATCTTAATGGGGAAATCAATGTTTTACATTCCTCAAATAGTGATTTGAAAATAATTTTAAAGTAGGACTTCACATTTTAAAAATATAGAAATATGGCCAGCCACATAGCTCAGTGGATTAAAGTGCCTGCAAGGTGGTGCAGAGTCTGGGGTTTGATCCCTGGGACTGCTGTGCTAGCCCCATCCCCAGAGTGCACTGAGCCTGCAATTGAGACTGGGTGTGGTGACATATGCCTGTAATCCCTTGGGAGGCTGTAAACAGGTGGAGCAGTAGGAGTCTGACCTAGTGGTGAAACCCTGACCACCATGTAGACCCTTCCCTGAAATACAGAAAAAAAAAAAGAAGAAGGAAAGAAAGAAAGAATGAGACTTAAGTTACAAAACGGGTCAATCCATAACAGCTGTTGAAACATAACTTCATTTTTAAAGAGTTATCTTCAAGAATATGACTGTGTTCAGATGAAGGCCAATTAATTCACTTATTTTTTTTTAATTTTATATTTATTTATTTATTTATTTATTTTCTTGTTTCAGAACCTTTATTTATTCACTCATTTTTATGGCCGGCTCAGCCCGCCCCGAGGGCAGGGCTGGCACAGCATGTGGTGCCAGGGATTGAACCGCGGTCCGTGAAACCGCCCAAGCTTTCCCAAGCAGGCGCTTTAGACCACTGAGCCATCCCGCCGGGCCCATTAATTCACTTATTAAGTCAAAGCAGATTTGTTTGTCCTACTCTATGCCAGGCACTAAATTTGGTGCCCGGCAGACAGTGGTGAAAAGATGTTAGGTGATGGTATTTGTAATAAAACGATTATATAGAATTTTGTTATTCCTAAGTGAACTAACATAACTTTGAAGGAGGTGACATGTAGACCAGAACACATACAATTTCTAAATGTTAATAAAATTAAGGCAAGAATAGACTGGGCAGTGGGCTTGAGCTGTGAAGAAGCATGAGGAGGAAGAAGGACACTGAAAGGAAGGTGGTAGGCAATAGAAAGTGAAGATAAGCATAGTGTGCAGATAATGTCCCTGGTGGCTTGGTGCCACTGGCAGTCCAGGGCAGTGACTGTTGTTGACATAGGTCATCCTGTGCATACTGATGTTGAGTGGCATCGTGGTTCCTATTCACTACTGAGCAGTAATATGTACCCTAGCTGTCCTAAACAAAAACATCTTTAGATATTATCCATTGTACTTTGAGAGTTAAAATCTGTCTCGGTTGTCATCCACTAAGTTAGAGGTCACACTGAAATATTCCATAGGTTTAGAGGGCAATAGATACAGGTCTATTCTATGGCTGGCAAAGAGACAACTGTGAGAGAGTTTTGAAGTCATCATTGATCTTGTTTTGAAAAACATCAAAGAACATGCCAGGAATAACAATGAGTGAAGGTTTTAGAATTGTTTTTCACATGAAATATTTTGAATGTCAAATAATATTTCTAAAGATTTTTTCTGTGTATAATATCAGAAGAAACATGTTTCCATGAAAATATATATAGATGAATGTTTCTACATATTTTAAAATATACACGATAAAATATAAGTAAAAAAACAAGCAAATGGAAAATATGTATAATGTGAAAACTATCTAAATACTGATGAAATTAGGCTTAATCTAATAATATAGATTGCTATGAATCTTTTTTTTTCCCAATTCTTTTATTGTTTAAATTTAACAATGGTTATATTACATATTTTCATCATCGGATCAGTTTAGATTAATGCATACAGGTATATAAGATTGATCAAACAACTAAACATTAACGTTTCTAAATCCACATTACTTTTTTTTTTCCCCCCTTTTTTTCTTTGAAAGTTGACATATTGCATATTGTCCTCACAATCATTCTATAGAGTG
>PVJA010030281.1:0-25927 GCA_004027025.1 Myocastor coypus | reverse complement strand
TGTTAGTGTCAGCCTTCGGGACGAGTCACGGCCATTGCTTGGCCAGTTTGCTTTCTGTGAAAGCCTGAGACAATGTTTTTCTCTGGGTGACTCTCCTTAGGCACTCTATAGTTCATTCATCCCTTTCCTCTGAAGTCCCATAATCTCCTTGACCAGAAAATTTGGGACACCTCTGAGTTATAGGATATTACAGCACAGGTTCTCTTATATCCTGAGTCCTTATTGACCTTGAAGGGCTAGGGCCAAAATATTGGCTATCCTCATAGCCCTTCTTTTTCTCCAATTTTTGGTCTGTTAACTTAGATTCTTAACCCTCCAGTAGAAAAGCTTTGTTATGTTTTGTGTCTCTTATTTTATTTTTTATTTTTGTAATTTAGCAGTCTATAGGGTCTCACTATGCAGCTCAAACTCATAGTGATCCTCCTGTTTTCAGCCTCCCAAGCACTGGGATTGCAGGCATGGGCCACCATGCCCAGTCTCAATCACCATCTCAATGCACTCTAGGGGCAGGGAAGCCCAGCAGGCCGAGGATTGAGTCCCTGGACCCTGCAACTGCCTAAGCAGGTTCTTTAATCTGCTGAGATATCTGGCTGGCCCTTCTTCTATCTTTTCTATGTAAATAAGATTGAAAATTTCTCTTTAGAAACCTATATTTCTGATCATGTTGTAAAACTTGCTTTGACAACTGAAATATATTTATTCCCATGTATTGGTGTAAAAATATCTATATAATGAATTTGTTTATCCAAGCCTCCATTTAGCTGAATGAAGCAGGAGAGATTTTATAGAAAAAGCACTTCCAAAACATTATGACATTGTATTCATTTGGAAACAGCAACATAACTAGCCATATGCTTATTTTTGTATTCAATTTCAAATAAATGCTGTGAAATTACTTTACTCTTTCTGAAGCAAAGACTTAAATTATATATGGTGTTTCCACCCCACATAGAATTGACAAACTAAATTATTTCTTGGCTTGCATTTTCAGTTCAGCATCATAAATTCAACTTTACTTCTTTTTTTTTCTAGTCATTTTAGGAATAAAAAATAGTTTGGTATTTCATGGCACTCCACTGTTACTCCTGAACAGCATAAAAGGTAGTACATGTGTCATTATAAACTCACTTTGACTCACTGGCATAAAGGAAGAATTTATATTATTTTCTCAGTCTGTTTTTCATAATTCTTGAATTTTTTAACCTTTTGGGGGGTTTTATAGTAGTTATGGTGCTTACTTTTCTGGAAGATGAACCTGTGTTGGAAAAATGAAATTATTTTGCAAATAAACCTCTGTTTACCCGAAGATAGACAAGGTGGACAGGAGCTACTGCAGGGAAACTAGCCAACAAATCTGAGTGCCAGGTATGCTTCAGGCTCTATGTGAGGTGATTCAGCTGCTTATCTTCCAAGATCTCTTAGAGGCAAGGAGAAATAAATGCTTTCTGTCCTTTTATCTTGATACATTGGTACAATGAAAAAGAACCCTTTCTTACACAACTTTTAAGGGTGCACAGCTAGAAATGGTGAGTAGTAGATCTTTTTTTGTCTATCAAGATAGGGCCTGGCCATGATATTCAGGGTGAGCAACAGGGAATCTCAGTGGGAATCTGAGAGCTAAAAGCGTATCTGACTTTGATCTTGTATTAAGTCTCGTAACTGCCTCAGGTCTGTTTCATAAGCATTCCTATTTCATTATGTTCCCTTGGGTCCTATAGGGGCAGTGCCAAGATCTGAGAAAGCGAAAACAGCTGGAGTTGCAGATACTTTCAGAACCTATTCAGGCCTGGGAAGGGGAGGATATTAAGACTTTGGGGAATGTGATCTTTATGTCACAAGTTATGGTGCAGTACGGAGCATGTGAGGTAAGGCATTTCAAATCAACACTGGCTCTTCCACCTTTCATAGCTTTTTCTTCCTTTATTTGCCTATTCATCAAGGTCAAGTGCTTGAGCATTCAAGCCAGAAACTGAACAACTTTTCAGGGTGTGTCCTGTTGGAGACAGGGAAAGAATTAAGCCCCAATCCTCACTAGCAGAGAATTCATTAAAAACAGATTAAACACAAGCCTCATGTGGAAAACAACCCAGGAATCTGATATTCAGTTGGATAGCCTCAGTCGTATCTGTAAAAAACATAGAGAAGGGAGAGTCCAAGAAGGCTTCATGGTGATAGAACTGAGAAGGATGGGGAAGGCCACAGAACCTACAGGGAAGGAGGAGGTAGACAACATTTCTGTCTTGGGAAAATAAGAATGTGGCTTTTTCCCCCTGTAGGACAGCAAAGAAACCAGACTGTTGGGATCAAAGGAAGCATTTTGTGTATAGTGAACGAAAAGGGTGACTTGGGTTAGGAGGAACCTTAGCCATACATCAGGCGAGAGGTGTTCAGATTGGACACAGCAGATGATGGAGAATGGCGAAAGAGCTGTAAGCAGTGGAACACATGACAAAATCTGACAACCACATGTGCGACAAGGAGACAAGAAGCACAAAAGGCAGCTGGCATGGGGTGTTAGGAGTATGCCTAGGCATGGGGGAGACAGAGGGTGCAGAGCACAGAAGGCATTACTGGCACATATTTAGATGGGAAAGGCAACAGGAAGGAGTGGCCTGTGGGCTCCAGGAGGTGACACGTGCCATTTTCCACCTGCTAACTTTCAAGGAACTGTAAATAGCCACGTGGAGATGTCCTCTCTGTCACTTGAAAGTAGTGCGGAAAAATGTGAGAGGCAGATATTTAGAAGTCCCTGACCCATGTGCCACCCTAGGAAGGAAATATCCAAAGAAAAGCAGGGCCTGGAGAAAGGGCTAGGGTAAGGGAGAAAGCTTGATTGTATCACGTGGTATGATTTATTGAATTTTAGCATTGTCCCTGTCTCCCAAGCCACCTTCCTATAGTCCCTGACATGCCCTGGCAGAGACTCATTACTTTGGGTTAATAAGAAATCTCATTAGAAATCCACATATTTTGGTGACTGTTAATGCACTGAGTCTATTAGTTGTTCACATCTTTAGGATAAACCCCTTGGGTGAAAGGAGAGGAATCAGAGCCAGAGGGAAAAGAAGACAAATAGGATAGTAGAGAAGAATAGAGGGACTTTGGTGTGCTGAAAATTCCTGGGGGAGCACTTGACTGTGGTCAGCAAGCTGAGTGCTGCAGAAGGTTCATAGGTCAAGGAGCATGAAGACCTTGAAGAAGCCATTGACTGTTGCTAGGAGACAGTTATTGATGACTTTGGGAGAGTGGTGGGGAGTGCAGCTCGGGAAGGATCAATGGGGAGACAATTAAGGCAGTGAGTAATTTGGCAATTAAGTGCCAACAGACACAATATTACCTATACCGAACCACATGGGGCAGGAAAGGTATTTTAGAATAGGAGACATGCACATGTTACAAGCACAAGTGGAGATGCTGGTAAGACAGCGCAGGGTGCTGACAGAAGGAGGGGAGATGGCCGTGGTAGAAAGCGAGAGAAGGGAAAGATTCCAGCAGGTTGAGCACTTGTTAGAACAGCTACTTCTTTCAGATGGGAGGAAGGAGCTGGGACAGGAGTGGGGACGTGAGCATGGAAGCCAAGTGGAGTTTTGCGTCTAACTGCATGTCCATTTAAGGGCTCCCGGGCAGCTCTTGTGTGTTAAAAATCCCTGTGTAAGCTATAGTTAGTGCCAATGCATCATGCAACTTCAAGGGCCAGAAGAGTTTGCATGTGCTCACCATGGACAAATGATAAGGCTTGAGATGACGCGCATGCTCGTCATATGGGTTGGATCATCACATAGTTCACATATGGACTGAAACATCACCTCGTACCCTATAGGTAGGTAGTTATCACGCATCAATCAAAACAGCCATGAGATTAGGCTGGGGCCATAGCGTGACTAAAGAGTTTGTGCTTACTGTGCTTGAAGCCCTTCTTCCCACTCTCCATGCCACACACACATACACACAAACACATACACAATCTCAGAGTTTTAAATTAGTGTGTATTTATAATACATAATAGTTATGTACATATTGCGGAATTGGTACATAGATGATCTTCATTATTTCGATTCCCTTTTCCCTACTCTGTGCCCTCTTTCCTCCCTCCTTCTGATCCCTTCTCCCCATTGAACAGTCTCCCTTTGTGCCTATAATCTCCCCCTTTATCTTACTCTTTTTTAGGTTTCTCATGTAAAAAAAAAGGAAAATATTTAATGTCTTGTGTCTGTTGTAATCCACTTAGCATTATCGTCTCAAGTTCCATCCACTATATTGTAAATGGCATGACCTCATCCTTTATGGCTGAATAACAGTCTATTAAAATGTGTTTACTCCTTCGTTTTACATACATATAATAATCTTATTCATAATAATTAAGGTAAAAATGTAACATACACATTAGAGTATAATACGTTTCCTACCATTTGAAAACTGCTTCACCTTGCCACTTTTCAAGTAAAATTTTATTCTTGTTTCATGAACCTAGGGATTTATTTTATGCCCAGGACAAGCACAGCACACTGGTAGCATAAACTGTGTGATTGCTTAGCTTACATACTTCACAAACAAACCTGGCTGTTTATGTTTAACAGTTATGTATAGGAAAGAGAAAAATATTATGAGTTTATGTTTATGTCGAAGAAAAATTAAACTAATTTTCAATTTTAAGTTGCATAGCTTAAAGAAATTCCTATTAATGTCTCCATTGGTCCTGTAAGACCTGCGTTATACTCTTTTTTTTTTTTTTTTTTTTTTTTTTTTGTGGGATCAGGGATTGAATTCATGACCTTGCATTTGCTAGGCAGGCACTTGTGCCACGGAGCTATCTCCCCAGCCCCAAGACCTGTGTTATAAAGCAGTGATTTCAGAAATTCTTAACAAAAATAGTGTTCATTTAATATTTTTCATTCTACTTCAGGAAAAAGAGGAACGGTACCTCATGTTGTTTTCAAATGCCTTGATAATGCTATCTGCAAGTCCTCGGATGAGTGGCTTCATCTATCAGGTTAGTTGATTTTTTTTTTTTTACTTTTAATAAGAAATAATGTGAAAGTTTCAAAATATGTTAGTAGTACATTCCCAATAATTGATACAATTCATATTGTTGTCCTCCTAGTATTTATTTACAACAGAGGATGCAGACATGATAACTTTTCCAAACACTATTGGTACAAATATTTCTTCTAATTGAAATAAGAGAAAGTAGTTGTGTACATAGTCCAGTATTCCATAATCACAGCAGGTTATTGGCAGAACTGGAAATGTCAGAAATTGTTGATTTAAGCCTTTTACAGCTCAACATACTAATCTAGCTTTACTTTTTATGCCTCATGGTTAAACATTTCTGCTGGGTTAGGTTAGTTGACTTCATATGAAACAAGTAACAAGACTGCAAAGCAGTTTTCAGTGCAGACAAAATATCTTTACCACAGCACTAAAAGCTCATGCCAGCAAAGGTGAGTATTTTCACCCTTCCTTATAATTGGACAGCTTATAAGAACAGATGTTCCTTAGCTGAGAGACCTTTGAGTTATAATAAAGAGTTTGTCCTGCATATCTGCTGTTCTGGTTATAAATGAGGTTTTGAATATATAAATAGAAGTTTAAGTCTAGGACTGGGTAAATCAGCACAACACTGTGTCATTGCTAAGGAAATACAAAGCTGGCACTTGCTTCGCTGACTTGTCTCGTTACAATCAGCTCACACGCTTCAGGTTTCTAAGATGCAAGTCATTAAACTCCTTAGAAAAATTAACCTTCCTTCAGTCTGTTCCCAAGATACAGAATATAAGTTATCACTACCTGGTACACTCTGTCTTGGCCATCAATGTTTCATAAAATTTGACCTTTTATTTTGTTTATTGATTCATATGAAAATATGTTAGAAAAATAAACCATTTTAGAAATCCTGAGCTTATATTTTAGAATATGTTAGGCAAAGACAGCTTGCGTTTCCTGCTGTTTTCTTGTCTTGTTAAAGTTTACAATAGGGAAAAGTTAGCTATCGCCAGACTGGAGAGATATGTCTAATCCTTATTTAACGATGATATCGAAGCTCAGAGAAGTTAAGATAAGTATGTAGATATAGCCACAAAATTAATGGGAATTTTTTTTTTTTAGGGAAAAATGCCAATAGCAGGAGTGGTGGTGACTAGATTAGATGAAATTGAAGGGAATGACTGCACATTTGAAATCACAGGTAGGCAATTTTTTTTCCCTTTTCATGTGGCTGCTTCAAATCCTTTTTGGAATGAAGTGGAGTTTAAATAAATAAATAAATGCTACTGTTTTCTATTACATAATGCATAAGTAAGTACTAAATGAATATGGCAAAATATATCCCATTTCCTAGGACAACTAAGCTATGGTGTTAGAACAGAGAAGTTCCTTGGTTGTTTAAAAGCCTCCACTTTGCCATTAGTTCCAATCTTCTCTTGTATAAGAGCTACTTGTGAGAGCAAAGGAATAGCAAAATGGGTTGATGTAAATGTAATTTTCTTTGTCTCTGTCATCTATTCCCTGCCAGCAGAGGAGCCAAAGATGCAGACTTTTATCAGAGATCTTAACATCAGCTTATGAATTAGCAAGACTTGGTTTTGGTTCTAAAAAGGGCTGAGAAGCCAGGGAACTCTCTGCAAATTGAACAAAATGTCAGCTCTTGATAATGCTCCTTGATATTTCGGTCCATTATCCCCTTTTAAGGCTAGTATAATTTACATGTAATGGCTGCACCTTTTGCAGTCATTTAGCACTGCAGCTAAGACTGTTCATGGGCCGTGGCCTTACTGGTACCCTTCTTTCACAATAAAAAGCCCAAGGTCGGGTGTTTTTCCAAGGGGTATAGCCAGTCTTAGATGGGCCTTTTCTTTTTGAGTTGGATACTGGGGAAACTAGTACAATATCCACATTTTAGATTATGAGACAGATGTACTATGTGCTTAAATTTTCAGAGTGTATTATTTATGGTGTGGATTTAAATTACTTCTGAGAATCTGTAAACAGTAGAAATGAAACATGTTTATTTTTATAAATCACATATGAGTATTTACTTTAGTATGACTGCATATCTGTTCCTAATATACAAGTTTGAAAGAATTCTCCCATAGATATGAAGACCCCAGAAAGTAGACTCCCAACTCCTGACTACATGAAGTATATTTGTGAATGAGGCAAGCTCAAGGCTCTTCTTGTGTTTTTCCAAATATTCACAATTGGTGGTGCAGGTAATGTAATAGAGAGGATTGTGGTCCATTGCAATAACAACCAGGACTTCCAGGAATGGTTGGAACAGCTGGGAAGGCTGACCAGAGGAGCTGCATCTTGCAGTTCACTATCCAAAACGTCGTCATCATCGTGCAGTGCTCATTCCGTAAGTAGACCTTTTGTTCTGACCAGGGATTCTTGAGGATTTTTGTCAGATCCTGCCTGCTATAAATACTTACAAGAAGCAGAGAGCACGCCTTTTGTTTCTGGGGGCTGCGTTTGTAGATTTTGAAGTACAGTTAAACCTCACTAATTCTAATTTCTCATTGTGAGGCTCACTCACCCAAAGTAATAAAATGTCACTTAGAAGTATCTGATTTTGTTTGACAGTATTAGATTCTTCAACTAACTGCTAGCCAACTGTCTCTAACAAGTCCTGCTAAATGTTTTAATGATACACAAGACTTATTTAGCAGCTGTTATTCTCTTGTTAACAACAAGCTATCCAAACCAGTAGCTTACATCCCTGAGAACCTAAACATCTCCATGTAACCTCACTCATGCCACCATTTGCTCAGTAACTTCTTCCAATTGTACACGTTTAGTACTGTCTGCTTCTGAGTTATCACTGACTTAGAACTCATGGAATCTGAATTGATGAGATTTTACTGTACTTATTGGATGAAATGGAAGGTGTGCTATGTTGTCTGTTAACACTCAAACCTGTGATGCTGAAATCCTTGTTTTGAGCACTGTGTGTTGTGATAGAATATGGGCTTTGGCATCAGTCTCAGTTCATATCTTGTCTTTGCCAATAACTAGAGAGTTACTTCACTTTGCTAAGCTTATGTTGTAGGTGGCTCTGTTGAAATATCTTATTCAAGTGGCTAGTGGAGTACCACACACATTACTAACACTTAGTGTTTCCTGTGACCCAACTCTCCTCCCCTACAGAGGAGGAAAAGTCTTACCTTAATGAAATTACAGAAGAGAAAGATGGGAAAGACTGAGAACAGTATCAAGGACTGCTGAATTAATTTTGGTGCTTTTCCTTAATGACACCCTAATTTTGAGTGGGAAGTGTCCGTTCTTAAAGTAGAGGCTCTTGTTTCTCTATCTATCCCTTTCTACGGTTGGCTTCGCTATTGTTGTTCTCTCATGGTGTGGCACAAGGTCGGGTTCAGGTGGCAGATGGCCAACATATCTCATCAGACATTTTCCCAGTCTTTTAGCTCTACTGGACAGCCCCGAGGACCCTTGGAGCCTCCTCAAATTATAAAACCGTGGAGTTTAAGTTGTCTACGACCTGCACCTCCACTTAGACCATCAGCAGCACTAGGTTATAAAGAGGTAATTTTGCTACATGTGGTATAACATGCTTCTGACAAAACCAATTGGGTAGCTTTTTGCAAATAGTTCTGTGACAATGTGCTCGAATTTATGATCGATGACAGTTGTTAGTCAATCTTGAATTGCTAGAGTCAGTGGTATTTTATTTCTTAAATTTCCATTTCTCCTTGTCCATCTACAAATATTTATCAAATATCCACAGGGTTAATGTGCACTACCTGAGTTTCCCTTGCCTCCTCTTGAAGCATCACTGCTTCACCTTTACAAGACTCTGATGATTCATAAATTAATTAGCTTACATGCATCTTAAACCAGAGCCCCTTCATTGGGAAATGAATTTCCAACTAAACAGACCAGTTGTGCATTTTGGAGCATTTTGATCTATTAAATTAAATCAGTACTGTACTATGGGTCCAAGTGCTGAGTCCAAACTGTGAACATGATATTTGCTATAGTAGGAAAGAGAAAAGAAGTTAACAAAAGAAATATCTTCTTAAAGAGAGGCTTTTCAGCAATCACTTCAGAGAACAGCTAATATCTGGGTAGTGTGGGCATTTTGAAACTGTTGCTTTTCCTCTCAAAGGTGAAGTCAGGAAATGTCAGTCACTATCTTCCAGAACTGGGTAGAATGTTATCTTTTTCATCCAGTGACCTTTCCCCTTCTAACGTGTTCCTAATTGTTTCAGATTTCAGATGCTAATCAGCTGTTCTTTAAATAAGGTTTTGTTGAGTGAAGTATGAGTTTGTGACAGTTGCATGATGATCCTTAGAATTATCATGCAAAGACAGTTTATAATTTTCTTTCAAATGGGTGTTTTCGATGAACGATGCAGACTTAGCTCAGTTTTGAGTGTGTTTCAATTTAATCCACCATCTTCTGCTTCAACTGATTATTACGTACAACTCAGCGCAGAAGAAAGTAGAACAATATCTTGACACGAGAGGATTTTTTGGCCTTTCCAACTTGGCATGATAGGAGATATATAGTGCTTGAGCCGAATCTCTACTGTGTATTTGCATTCAGAATTTGACCAGGAAACTGTCCTAAGATTTGCTTTGCAAATTGATCTGAAGTTCCTCCAATCATCCAGGTTCTTCTTTGACCTCCCTAAACTGGGAGTGCCATTTCATAGTTACCTAGGTCTCCATTTCGTTTAAGGTTATTTTGTAATTGCCTGTCACTACACTCAAATTAAGGTGAGCTTTGAAGGGTAAAGTTGACTTCATCCTTCACATAACTAATCTATTAAAACTAAGGCATGGTCACTTTGTTTCTGCTGGGGGAAGAGTTATTAATATATTCTTACTGTAGGGTATATTTCAGTTATTTTCAACATTTGTTGTTCTCCACAGAACTATATTCTTTGGACTTTTGCATGATGATATTGCACCTGAGACTAATGTGGGAAATGTGATGATGTTCTCTCTGTGTAATTTATGATAACACTAACATTTCAAATGTTGTTTTAGAATTATTGATAAATGGATTCGATCATTATAACCATCGACCTCTCACGCTTATCTTCTCTTTCTTTACATATTCATTTTAGAGGATGTCTTATATCTTAAAGGTAAGGGTAGAACGATATCTTTGGCTTACAGTGACATCATAATGTTGTGCTGTAACCTTTGATGAACGAAGCTTTCCCTCATGCTTGTTTTGTCCTTTGTTATAATTGGTGCCTAAAATATGAAGATGCAGTTGTGACATGTAAGTACTTTTTCAAAAAGTAGGCTTATGTAAGATACATATAAAAATGTCATCTTATCTGCAATGCCTTAAAAGTGCCCACTTTCCTGTTTCTTAAATGTGGTTTTTGTCCTGTGATCTTTGCGATCTGTGACTTTCTCTTGTCTCTCTTCAAGTCAAAGTACATCGCTGTGACTAAATTATAAAAATCCTGTTTTATATTTTTAAGGTACTAATTCTTATCCATGTATCATGGAAGATTAGAGTGAGGTAATCTTAAGGGTTTTCCCCCTAAGTGTAAGATTATAAGCTATTTACTTGGATATTGACAAGGAACATTTTTTTCAACTTCCTGTTTATTCATATGACAAAATAAAATCAGAAATTCCCATTTCTGTTGTCTCCTAATCAAATAGGACTTTATGCACATGTAGTTAAACTTGGCTGTAGCTGTTACTCCTAACCCCAAAAATATTCATCAGAAAATCCTTCATATGGCTCTGCTCTCTGACTTTAAGAAGATTATGTAGTCTCTTTTCCTTCATGTTTTCATTTTCATTTCCATAAATGAAAATTGTGTCCTCCTACATGGGACTGTTGTTAGGGAAAACTTACTGAAATAAATTTGAAAGTCTTAGAACAATGCTTAGGCAACCGCAGGTATCACAGTTTGATCCCCAGCACCACATGCTGCGCCAGCCCCACCCCCAAGGTATGCTGAGCTGGCCATAAATAAATAAATAAACAAACAAACAAAAATGTAAAAGAAAACCATGCACTACTTTCCCCACCAATGCCATTCTAAAGGCACAGGGCCTCCTAGGGAATCTGCCAAATCCTCAGTAGACACACCCTGTTCTTATTCCCATCTGTATGACACTTTAGGGCAAGCTGTCGTTGCCTCTGTTTTATTTAACCTTGGAGAGTTTGCTGGAGCCATATTTTATATGTACGCTATTAAATTTGATGCATTCCCAAGACTGTCAGGCTATTGAATTTCATTTGCCCTATTTTAGTTTGTACTTGGGAGAGAATTAAAATTTATTAATAAATCTTTATCCTTATAGGAGTCCAGTAAAAGCCCCAAGACAATGAAGAAGTTCCTTCATAAAAGAAAGACTGAGAGAAAACCTTCAGAAGAGGAGTACGTAATTAGGAAAAGTATGTATTTTGTACTTTCTGGAAGTTATTGATGGATTAACTAAAATGAGAATATTTTGAAAGCCGATGATTACAGTGGTTTGTTCTTGGCATCATCTGTTATAGAAGTGTGTGGAAAGGTTTGGTCACCTCTGAGACTCTTGAGGAAGCTTTGTCCTGCTATGCTGCCTGGCATGGGATCATTTTCATGACGCAGTACATTCACCCCACTAAAATGGTCCATTTGTTCTGGACACATTTTTTTCTTAGTTTCTGATGCTTGGGATACTTTTTTTTTTGTCTTTTTGAGACAGGGTCTGGCCTTGAGCTCACTTTGGTAGCCCAGGATGGTCTCAAACTCACATGATCCTCCAGTCTCAGCCTCCCAAGTGCTGAGATTACATGCGTGAGCTACCATGCCCGGCTCTTGAGATACTTTTATGTAGAGATAAACTAAATAAACTTGAAGGCTAAAATCCTGTAGAAGTCTCATGCTTAGTGACATTCATAGCTAGCCAAGGGAACTAACCTGTTGATATCTAGACATGGGGCTTTATTTTGAGGCAAATTACAGAGTCAGTCAGCTAATAAATATATACATAGTTCCTCTGAACCTGTGCACAGTGTGCTAGGGACACATATGAAGGAGGAACTGATGTCCCACAAAAGAAGTGGTAGTACTTTTTTTGTATTTCAGGGAAGGGTCTACAGGGTTCAGGGTCTCACTACTAGATCAGACTCCTAGTGATCCTCCTGTTTATAGCTTCCCAAGACCTAGGATTACAGGAGCAAGCCATCATATCCAATCTCAATTGCCATCTCAGTGCGCCCTGGGGGTGAGGACTGCATGGCAGGCGCAAGGATCAAATCCCAGGTCCCTGTGCCTGCTTGCAGGTGCTTTAATCTACTGAGCTATTTGGCCGGCTCAAGAGGTGGTAGTACTTATCTGTTTAAAATACAATTTAGATCACTCATTCCTAGACTCCAGTCTCTGCATAGACCTTTCCCACACATCAGCCTTTTAACAGGGTGCTGCCATTCAGGTATTTCATAAGTGAGCTGAGGAGAGGAGGGGGGATGAGAGCGATTCCATTGGCTGTGCTGGCTGGGTGAAAAGATGGGTGGTATTAATGGAGAAAGCTTCCTAGAAGAAGACAGCCTTGAAATTCAAATGAGAAGAAAGGAGTGCTTTATTGGGTGAGAACTGAGGTCAGTGCCAAGCCTAGGGCTGGGATTGTGGCCTCTAAAAGATGCCTGAGAGGAGCCCCCACACCCATGCTCAGAGTCTGAGCATTAGGAGCAGGTTCTTCAGTGCTGAGCCCACTGAGGTTGGTCCTGGGAGCTCTGTGGGTGGGCGTGCTGCCACTCTTCTCCACAAGGGCTACCTGGATGTTCCTCCTGCCATTCAGAGTCACTGCCGGACAGACAAGTCAACCCTTGCACTGCAGGGTGCTGTGTCACTGTGAGGGGGCAGAGGCATCTGTCTTGGAGAAATCATTATGCATTAACCTCCACAGGTACGGCTGCTCTGGAGGAGGATGCACAGATTCTTAAGGTGATTGAAGCCTACTGCACCAGTGCCAATTTTCAACAAGGTAATGGATCAAGTAGGTTCCTGCAAAGTACCCTCTCTCGTTGAAAAACATGTATTGGTACATGTGTGCGGTACGTGGTGATTATATTCATCGTAGGCGGTTGGCACGTGGACATAACACATCTCACTTCCTTACGCTTCTCCATCTCTCCTTCCCTCTCCCATCATCTCTTGGCTCCCTTCTGATTTGCAAAAAATCGAGCTCCTTGACTAAGTTCTGTAACGCGTGATGTCTTCTTTGCTGCTCACTGCCTCTGAGAAAAGCAAAACAAAAGCAGTAGAGTTTGGGTTGCAGGGTGTGGAGAGGGGTGCCTTGGTGCAGAGGAGTGGTGCAGGACCGCATCTTTCAGATAAGGTGGTTTTTGCTACCACACAGTTTGTTTACCCACTGTTGCTTTTCAGAGAGGGAGAAAGAGAGAAAGGGGGGAGAGAACAGAGACAGAGAGGAGAGGAGAGAGAAATGCAAGGAAGGAAAAAGTTAGAGGTGATACAAATGAAAAAAATCATTTTCCTTTGAAGTATACAGATACCTTTGCCAGCACTAGTTAGGAATTAAAGAGCCCAGAGAGTTCCTGTGTCTGCGAACTGATGCTAATCTCATCTTATAGGCAGATTTGTAAAGGAAGTCAAAATTACTATCTTTAATCAGCTGCATATTTAAGCAAACAATGCTTCACCAGACTCAAGTTTCAAGGTTGCACTAAAAGTCTGGAAATATGACTACATGGTATGGACTGTTGCAAATGTACACAGTCTAGGAGGAGCCATCTGGTGATGGTATTGCTCTGAACAAGTTCCAGGTTATAAACTGCAAACCATATAATGTTTACTAATGCACCCTGTACTTTTTAAAAGTTAGGTCACACGAATTATGCCTTTTGTCTTTCATTATCATAAATACTAGTGGATACTTCATGTGAGGTATTCCCATCTACATAAAAATGCAGGCCGCATAATGCTCCACTTTGGACAGTCCCTGTCACATCTCTAAGGCTCTCATGAGGACTGTATTTACTGAAAGTCAGTACATTTGTCCATGAAGAAAGGATACTTTCTTCCTCACAGATAAAAACTGGCTATGATTTCAGATACACCCAGCTCAGAGAACAACTTTCAATGGGTTAAGAAAGGAAAGTGATGTTCATTTTCATTATGAAAACAAGGACAGGGATGAGGGCAAAGGGACCCTAAAAAGAGCATCCCCATGCAAATCTGACCTCATTCCTCCACACTATTACTTTTCCCATCAATTAACTCCACCCACCTACTCAGAGGCAAAGGCCCAGGCTCGACCTCTGGTCCAAAGAGGTATATTTGGCCCCTCCTGTCCTTTCCCCTGTGGGAGATGTCCAGTGCCATGCTCAGCACGTGGTAGACCTTTGGGCATCACAGTGGTCCTCTGTGTTGACTGGGTCCTATTTCCCCAGAACTGACAGCCATCAGCTCTTGTTGCATTCAGTGATTGTGAGTGCCTCTATTAAGCATGTGCGCAGTGCTGTTTCTCAGGGACATCTCATATGAGGAAAGGGGGACAGTCAGTGAAGGCCGTGAGTGCACTCCTCAGAAAGAGCTTAGCCCAGAAGAGATGAAGCCAGTGACTCAAGGAGACCAGGCCTGAAGCATCTTAGCTCTGAGAGGAAGGATCTAGAGCAGCAGTTCTCAGCCTGTGGGTCACGACCCCGGCGGGAGTTGAATGACCAAAACACAGGGGTCGCTTAAAGCTATTCTGAATCATAACTGTAGCAAAATTACAGTTTTGAAGTACCCACCAAAATCATTTTTTTGGTTTGGGGTCACTGCAACATGAGGAACTGTATTGCAGGGTCACGGCATTAGAAAGGTTGAGAACCACTGTGCTAGAGTGAGGAGGTTGATGGAAGTTCAGGGGATTGTTTCATCAGGCCTGTTGTCTTTTCTGCCACTTCCTGTGTCTGAAAGCCTGAAGCTAGTCTGAGCAGAGAGCAGTGAGGAAACGGTCTCATGAGCCAAAGTTCCATGTGACCTCCTATATGACTGAGAAATGACAGGAGCACAATGCTCCTGTTGAAGCCTTTGAGCATATTATATCTCCAGTAGAGCTCATCTCCACCTAGTCTTTATGAAAACCACAGGGAGCCTTAGCAAAGGTTGTTTTGTGTCATTCCCTGGAGGATTTTAGGAACTGAGTGGTAAGTGGTCAGGATTTTGCTATTGAGCATGTACAACCGGAAAGTCCAGGGGTCTTGGTTGAAAACAGGTACTACAGTGGCCTTTTCCATGATTTCTTAGAATATAAAATGCAACTCCCTCAAGGGTTAGGTCATGCATTTGGCCACTTAGATTTCTCTGTATCAGAAAGATCTAGTCAACACATGTTGGGTGTCTGCCCCCTGCATACAACACTGCAGCATGCTACAAATAAGGACTCTGCTATCACAGTAGTGGAAAGCAACAGATACCTATCAATAATCTGATAGTAAATCTCCATGGTGCTCTTCTTACAACCCTTGTCTGTAGGTGCTCGGAAAGATTCTGTCCCACAAGTCCTACTCCCCGAGGAAGAGAAACTCATCATTGAAGAAACTAGAAGCAATGGTCAGACCATCATGGAGGAAAAGTGAGTTGAGCAAATGACACTTTTTCTGTCTTGTGAAGGGCTACATAAATCTCTGACAGGGAATCCATTGAAGGACTTTTCCTTGACATCCAAACACACAGCCCTCTTGGCTTTGCCTTCACTTGGGAGCCGTGCAAGTGCTTCTCCCTCACAAAGGGGAGGAGCAAGGCCAGGAGAGGCACTCGGCCAGAACCTTCTGGAAAGCTCTATGCCCTGGCTGTGACATTGCCAGACAGCCCTCCCATGGCTGCTTCAGAGCCTCTATAAATCCAGTGCTTTGATGGGTTCAGGAGGTGTGGAAAGGTTGGAAACTATGATTGGCCTGTCACATGGTTGTGTAATTTAAAGTCTTACAACAATGAAGTGACACAAGAGCGACTCCCCCCATCTCACAGATGAGGGAAATGAAGTTCAGAGAAAACACTGTATAGCTCTCACCTACTATTCACACTAGGGAGTGTGACCTAAAGGGGGAAAATCAGGTTAATGCCTTACAACTCATGAAATCAATACAAAGTAGCCAACTAATTCATTTGTTTAAATGTGAGTCATTTCTGAAGTCAGGCCTCAATTTGCATAGGACAGCACATTTTAAAGCTCTTGGCATCGCCAGTGTACTTTTACATCTGTCTTGTGAGGTGATGTGAAATGGTAAAACACTTGGCCTGAGAGAGCAGGCAGGGTTCAGCTTCTGATTCTGCTACTCGTTAGCTGTGTGACCTAGGTGAGTCCCCGCCCTTCTGTGTTTCCCTCACTGGTAAAACGGTAGTAATAGTGATTCTGTCAGAGTTATTATGTGGCAATAAGATGTAAGTATAAAGACTAATAGTAAATGAATAATGACAGGTATACATTATTATTATTATTATTATTATTATTATTATTATTATTATCTTCACAACCTTGAAAAAGTTTCAAGGAAGGTGATATTGTCTGTACTTTATATTTGAAGAACCAAAGATCGAGACAGGATGCAAATAATCTAGTTACTGAATGTTAGACAATCTACTAAGTAGACCGATCAGTTCTGGAACTGAGATCTGTAAACTCCTACTCTAGGGAAAGAGCCAGAGAAGAAAGCCTATTCCACAGTCTTGTCAGAACACTTCATTCTCTTTTTTGGGGATGGGATGTCATGTACAGCATCTTCCAGAAGCAGTGCCCTGGCTTTGACTCTTGTAAGGTTATGGGGGTAGGATTAGCACGAAGGGCAGTACCAAGGTGCAGCTTCCATGGTATGAGCAAAGCCTCAACACACCTACTGCTACACATTAAATGATATTCATTCATGTCCTAAAATCAAAACTGTGGATGAGAAGCTAAAAAAGTTCAACCATATAGAAGCAGAGAGTAGAATTATGGTTACCAGATGCTAGGAAGGGGTGAAGGAAATGGGGAGACATTGGTCACAGGTGGAAAGTTTCAGTTATGCAAGCTAGAGTGACTTTTGATAGACCTAACCAATTCCATGGTGACTCTAGTCTTGTATACATTAAATTTTCTAAAAGAATAGCGCTTATGTGTTCTCACTGGGAACACAAAAAATAATGACTATCAGGTGATGGGCAGGTTAGTGAGCAAGATTACAGTCATCACTTCACAGTGTAAACGTATCAAAGTATCATGTTACATACCTTAAATCTATACAATTGTTACTGGCCAATTGTACCTCAGAGGTCAAAAAATAAAACCCTTCTTGTGGCCCTGGACTCATGTTTCCTGCTCATATAAGCTTGAAATGACTAGGAAAAGAGAGATGAGGACATTGAGAACAGGGACCACTCCCATCTCCTGGGAAGTCCACTGCCTCCAGCATCTGTGTTTCTATGGAGCTGACTACTACTCAACGCTTTCGTGCTGGCTGTTCATGTCCAAACTTTTTTTGTGTGTTCTAGGAGCCTTGTCGATACTGTTTATGCCTTGAAGGATGAGGTCAAAGAACTGAAGCAGGTAATAAAAGATAAAAGTCATTTTCCCAGATAACAAAAACACTGTCTTCTTTGCCACCCACTGGCAGATGCTGTCAGGAAGTATTCAAGAGTGAGGTGGTGGTGGGGACTTTTCTTTTTCTTGTATCATCAAAGTGGGTTTTTATTGATTTTACCATATGACCTTCAGTGTAAATTTCTGAGGCTTGTTTATAATCCTGCTTAGTATTTTACAACAGGTCCCAAGCTTAGTTTTGATTTTCCTGTTCCCTGATGTCTGAAAACAGAACCTGAGAGAAGGCAAGTCGATCAGGGGTGTGTAAATGGCCATAGACCTCTGAAGCACAGTTTGTAGATGCCCCTGCAGATGTGGTCTGTTGCTCCCTGATACACTTGCTACCTGTGCATGAAGATTATAACTGCTGACAAGAAGGAGAGTGTGCAGTGGAGGAGAAAGCAGATACTGGAAAGCCACTCAAGAGGTTGTAAGAAAGCTAGGATGAGGCGAGGTGAGATCCTGAGGCAGGCCAATGAGGCAGTGAAGGTGTAGTACAGCTGTGAAGGAAGGCACAGTGCAGAGTTCAGACTCACAGGATACGATGACATGATGTTGAGATCAAGAAAGAACAAGAACTAAGAATGAAGTTTTCTTCCTAGAGTATGTAAGTTGATATGATGATGCCCCTGGTAGAGATCCAGAAGCACAGGAAGAATTTGAGGGTGATGGGGAAAGATGAGGAGTTCACTTTAGGACCTAATGAGCATGAAGTATATGTAACCTATCAGGATGAAATGCCAAGTTTGATTTTGGGATGGTGGGACTAATGCTTAGGAGATGAGGTCAGTAGTAGAGGCATTTGGGAAGCCCCTTAATAGACACTTGGGTTGAAAGGAAAGAGACACTAATTGAAGGAAAGAAGAAAGAAGGGAGAGAGCAAGGGAGGGAGGAAGGGAAGAATTAGGGAAGGGAGGGAAGGAGACAGAGAGGAAGGAAGGAAGGAAGGAGAGAAAGAAAGAAAAAAAAGAAAGAGAAAGAAAGAAAGAAAGAGAAAAGAAGGAAGGAAAGAAGGAAGGAAGGAAGGAAGGAGAGAAAGAAAGAAAAAAAAGAAAGAGAAAGAAAGAAAGAGAAAGGAAGGAAGGAAGGAAGGAAAGAAAAAAGGAAACAAAGAAAGAAAGGAAAGGGGTCAGGCAGGTAATCTCACAGAATGCTTGGACTGTAGGGAAGAAAGCGAGTGGTTGGGCAGAGACATCTGGGAAGCAGCAGGTGGCTCCCTTGCCTTAGAAGCTGAGGACGTGGAGCTCAAGCGTGGAAAGTCAGAGCTGAAGAGGTGCCCTGAGAATAAGAGCAGGAGCCCTGACATAGGGACTGGGATGCTTTACTTGGCAATCAATGAGTCTGTCTTACCACAGGAGAATAAAAGAATGAAGCAATGCTTGGAAGAAGAATTGAAGTCAAGAAGGGACCTGGAAAAGCTGGTACGAAGGCTGCTGAAGCAAACAGACGAGTGCATTCGAGCTGACTCCAGCTGCAAGACCTCGATTCTTCCATAACCACCCCTGTGCAGCTGGGCAGAGCGTGCCTTCAGCGTGTCTGAGACGTCTGGCTGTATGACTTCATCCGGTTCTCACTTCTTGGGCTTTTGTTTTGCGTTTGAGTCTCTGTCTTTCTGTGTGTGTGAGTGTGTGTGTGTGTAAGCACACAACACGTGCAATTCTTTAGCTATTTGTTGTTTAGTGGTTATAGATTAGTTGGTTATTTTCACAAAAGGGGAAAAAGCAGAAAGTGGTGGTAGTCATGGCCCCAGAGTCTCCTCCATTGAACAAGGTATGGAAAGCTGGTTCAGGCAGATGACTTCCGTGCTCCTTGGATGGCCTTCATTTCACAGTGCCTCTGCAATAGCTGGTGTTGTTGACCACACTTACTGATCTGGCTGCTGTCTCGCTCAGAGCAACTAGCCATAGCGAGTTAGATATGGCCCTGCCTTTCCTGTGAACATGTTCCTGTATAGGTGCCCTCACTACTTATTTTACTCAAGGTAAAACTTTCTGACTTTTGACCAGAGGAGGCGAAAGACTAGCACGTTGCCCAATGATCTCGCTGTGCTTCCCCAGGCTGAGACATGCCACCCTTCAAACATACTTTTCCTTTATTGCCTTATATTGTCCATAACATCAAGCAAACTGTAGTAGTTGTATTCCTTCCATGCTGGTATACACTTTCACTCAGTGGCATGGAAGTTGTGGTCACTCAAGCCAACATGAAACCCATTGGCAAATTGCATTGGGCAATGCTCCTTTCAGCAGAGTTGACCAGCTCTTCCCAGTGCATGATGAGTCTTCTTCCTTACCTTTATGCCTCACGTGTATGTTTTATATTCCCCAGTGCTTTCAGTCACACATACCAAGTGGTGTGTAAAATTGTGTGTGTTGTGCTTCCTTTTTAAGAAATGTAGTTCGACTGTGAGTAGTTAACTTTACATTGCATATTCAAACTGTGACTTTTCATCCAACAAGACAGTCTGCATTGAGAAGATATTGTGAGCTATGAGAAGTTGTAGTAATCATTGGCCTCTTTTTATAAGACTTTGAACATCATTTGCAGAAACATGCTGTTGGTCCAGTTTGTACGACCAGAATGAAGGGGCTCCACTACTAGGTCTGCCAGTTGCTAAACTGATTATTTGAAAATACTTTGTGCAAGTCGCATATTTAAGCAAGCCACAACTGTGGTAAATATCCCAGAAGTTAGAACCGAGAAAGCAGATCTCAGAGAGAGGCACAGAACAGTGCAAGTCTAAATTCAGCACAACCCAAAGTTGACCCAAGGCTCTGGAATGCTCCATTTCTCCTGAATACAGAGGGCATTTAACTAGATTGAAAGATCACTGGAAAGAGGCAAAAGGCCAAGAGGCTGATGGGAGTTGTCCAACAAATACATCTGATAGGTGCCTGTAAATGTTGATTTTGCACATGTTTAGAAAGCAAACTTGAAACTTGAGACCTCCAGCTTGCTGAGAAAACTGTTTCTTTCTGGTACTGAAGGTCTCAGGGTTCCCCAGATTCATGGTACAGGGCTGTTGTCTGTGTGGTGAGCAGTAGAAACGGCAGCATTCTCAGAACACAGTGGACTCTTCCTGCTGTGCAACTTCAGCCAATCACACTCAGCCATTCTTGGAAGCTCACGAGTAATGATTTCTAGGAACGACTCTTATTCTGTTTTGAAGTACAGAAATTTAGCTATGACATCTTGTATCTAAGAATTAAAAACACCAACAATAATTACCTAGATGTTCACATCTTCCCTGTCTCTAGTTAGTCAATGGCTTACAATCAATGTGCATACTATAGCTGTAGGAAACACTTTTGTGATTACAAATATTTTAGTTGATTGCTTACAGTACTGAAAGATCTTTATTTTAAAGTAATGTGTACATATGCATGTTTTTGGGGACTTGGCCTTCCTGATGAAAGGCCCTGGGTACTCTGGGTAATGAAGCTTGTGCGCTTATACACTAAACAATAATATAAAGGAAATGAAGCCATGTTAACCCGAGAGCAGTGTCTCGTAGTTGTGTTGTTTACAATACTCTACAAATGGATTCTTGTTACTTTGTAATTAAGTTGCTGCCCTTAGAGGCCTTTCAGTTTCTTCTCTGTTATCTCCCTTCTTACACAAACCCAAATTTTCTAACTTGTTTTTATTTTAAAACTTTTAAAATTGACATTTTCAATAAATAAGAATAAACAGTGCTTTATAAAATAAGTTGTTTGTTTCCTTTTTGCTAGCAGGTGTTAAGCAAGATTTCTTTTTAATTTTTTTTTAAAGCCATACTTTGTATATAGTTGATCCACATTTACGGTGTGTGGTATGGTGCTCCAGTATGTTATACATTGTGGGGTGATAATGCCAGCTAGTTATAGGATCCATCACCTCACCAGAGAGGTATTTACCATATTTCTGTGGTGAAAACATTTAAAATCCATTTTGCAAACATACAATGAATTATTACTAGATATTTTTTCCGTGTCATGAAACAGATCTACCTCACAAACGTAGTTGTCCTGCCTCCTGGAAACTTTGGACACCTTGAACAGTACATCCTCCTGTTCCCCCACAGCGCCCCAGCCTCCAATAAGCACCCTTCTCTCTACTGCTGCAAGTCGGAATCTTCTAGATCAAACATGTAAGAAAGTCCAAGAAGCATTTTTCATTCTCTTCCTGGCTTGTTTTGCATGGCATAATATCCCCAAGGCTCATCCATTCTATTGCAAATGACAGAGATTTCTTTCTTTTTAAGGGCTGAATAGCAGTCCATTGTGTACATACAACACACACACACACACACACACACACACACACACACACATATATATATATATATATATGTATATATATATATATATATATATATATATATGTATGTATTTTTTTTCCTGTTCATCCCTGGTGGATGCTTAGGTTAATTCCATATCTTAAGTATGGTGAACACTTCTTTAGTGAACAAGAGACTGAGGTCCACGCAGATCTTTTAGGAGTTTAGGCAGTTTACTGGGGCCCGAATTACAAGCTAGTCCATCTGTGGCAGGTTGCCTACCCTTGCTCAATTTTTCCCACTCAAGAAAGCTTCTATTTCATGGTATGCCTTGCGTAGCACTGTAAAGCAGGGACTGAATGTTGTCTGCACAGGAAATAGAGGCTCCCTTGGAAAGAGCGAGTATTTTGAGGGGGGTTCATGGCAGTGTGTCTTTGACTTAATGTTTTAAATGTTCACCATATATTTTGCTCTTATCTGCCCCTTAGACCTATACTCTTTCTATCACATTTAGTCCTTTGCACTTGGCACCTGAAAACTCATGCTTCCACTTAGGTTTTTTTCCCCTGGAAGGTCACCAATGAGCCCTTAGTTGACATATTCTGGAAGGTGATTTTTCAGTGTCCATCCTGACCTGTCCACAGTATCTGACTCTGCCTCCTAGTAGGTATCTTCTTCCTTGGGTTTCATCATCCCGTATTCAACTTTTCTGACAGCTCCCTCCGTCTTCACTGCTGGCCCTGGCTCCTTTGCCTGCCTTTGACACTTCTCTTCCATTCTTTTGCGTCCTTCTAGGAAACCTTGTCTACAATTACCATGTCAATTGTGAGAATGTTGCCGTGTTAGTATTTTCCCATTATGATCTTTCTCACAAGCTCTAGACCCATGGATGCAGCTACCTTCTGGACATCTTGGATGTTCTGCACTAGTTCTCACCCAACGTGTATAAAAACTGGACTCCTCATCTGTTTTTCCAGAGTTTCCCATGCCCATAAAAATACACTAGGCGTTTATACATCAGCACTTTATTAGCTTTGTCATCAAGTCTTATCATATTAACTACTGCATTCCTTCAATTGTTCCTCTTCATAGTTGTGAACATTACCCAGTTTGGGCATTGGCAGCTCACTCCGGCATGGATATACCTCCTTGTCTCAGCCGTACCTCCTTGTCTCAGCCGTATTCCCCATGATACCAGTCTTTGACCTGCCACTGCATTTACAGCAGGCCTACAAAGTTTGCATGCTGGATTTTAAAAACCCCACAAGCTAGCCAAGGGCAGGGACTAGATCACAGTCATCTTTGTGTACCTCAGACGAATAGCACAGAACTCTTCCCCTTCATCAGAGTTAATGAATGAATGGGTGGATTGGAAAAGCTCTAACCCCCCAGTATAAGAAAAATGAGTCATTTCTCAGGTGTATTTAGAGTTGCATATTAGACTGCAAAAAGAGATCTGCAATCAGAGAGGTACCAAAGGTTGAGGTAGAGATTATGAGGAAAAATTATTAGACCTTAAATTGGATTATATTAGCAAGAAAAATATAAACTGACAGATACTCAATAGATTGGCAGTAATTGAAGAATAGTGGAGAAAATCACATATTAAACTGATTTTCCTTGAGATTGTTGAGTTACTTACAGGGCTGCTCAGAGGAGTGTGATAGATGTTCTATGTTTGTATACTGGCATCCCTTAGCCTGAGAACTGGTGATCATAGTCATATGAAGAAACCTTAAACACAGAACTTCTCAGGCTTACTGAAACTCAGGTAACTTCAAGCTGCCAATGGTTGTTTCCACCAATGCAATTACAAAAAAGGAGTCTTTGCTATAGACAGATCTACTTTAAGATTTTATGCACAAGTGCTTTCATAAATGACCCTGTTCCTTTTGCCCCCGCCTCCTGCTCCCCATCATCTTTCCCCCTCTTCTCCTCTTCCCTCTCCTTTCCTGCCCCTCCCTCTCTTCTTTTTTGCTTTCACTTTGCTTCACATTGTGTGTGGCTCTTTGTCTAATGCATGGGCAAGGTTACTTGAATACCTGGGCTGTCAGCTATTTTTGGTCTCAGAAATTTTAAGCATTTTACGCTGCTACCTGCCCATTTGCTCGAAATGTAGCCTGGCATGCACAAAACACATGGAGGCCCACTGATAGCTTTCTATATGCTGATCTGTACCAGAGCAGGCTCTACTGAGACTTCTGTGCAGCATCTCATCACATCATCATCTACCCGGAGGAGTTTTCTTATCATACCCATTCTACAGATGAGGGCTGTGTGGCCCAGAGGAGGTGGGATGACTCACCTGGAGATACAGCAGTTAGCAACAAGCAGAACCTAATTTAAGACAGAATCTGCCTGGCTCCAGTCTTAGTCACCATATTACAATGAGTATTTCCGGTTTGGTTTTGTTTTTTAAAATAGGGATGTGGTTACAAAGAAAAAAATAAGAAAAATCAGGCTTAGTTCTGTGCTTCTGAGGTTCAAGTACTTGTGTGCATCTTCCAGTGCAAAGGTATCAGACCCGTGGAAATAGTTGACTGCAGCACAAAATGTGTTGGGTTTGCTCCTCTGTTGTCTGCCTTTAAATTAAGGGTCCCTGTAGGACAGCTTACTAAAGTAGACCATTTGCATATCATAGTCACTTGCTTCCCATCAATTAACAAAGGCAGTAATGTTCATTGCTTGCTTTCTGTTTACATGGAAATAAACATCGTGGGTATTTGTAATATTCCTGCCCCAGCTTTGGATGAAATACAGAATACTCTGTTTATAAAAATGGTCCTAAGTTAATTTATAATCACTATTACTGGTAGATGAAAAATATGCCTAAATCCTTAGCACATATTAGAACAGTTTTCAAAGTGTTTAAGTAACGTTTGGAACAAAAATCACATGCTATTTTGCAAACTATCATGAAAATTATTATAAAACTGTATTATCTATTTTTGTCCACAGCATAATTCTCACTTGTTTTATACTCTATGGAGACATGTTTATAATTTAGATTTTTTACCTAATGAAGTTTTTTATACTATTTCAAAAATTTGTTTTAACCAGTACACATATTTCATGGATTATTGAATTACAGAAAGCTGTGTTTATTCATTTATTCCTTCATGCAACAAACAAAGGCCCAATTTTCTGCGAGTCCCCATGGTAGACACAGAAGTTACCATGGTGATCAGGCCTTGGTCCTCATGAAGCTCAGAGCACAAGAGGAAAAACCTCAACCACAATAAGTGCAGTGTGTTGTGGGGGAAGGGAACAGAGCTTACAAGCAAACAGCCTGCCTCGGTCCTAAGGAGGAGGCAAAGCATTTGTAACATTAGACATTATGACAGGTATGAGCAAGGAAAACATATATTCATTATTTTGGTCTGTATTCTAAGGTCAGTAAGAAGCAGGTGTGTGTGGGAGACAGTTTGTCTCTAGGCCTGAATTCACTGTTTAGAGGTACAGGGAAATTCTTTTATTTATTTATTTGTTTGTTTGTTTGCTTTAAACAATATAACTGAAACAGACTTACATTTGCTTCTTGAAGGGACTTCTATTTGTTTGGATACATCTTTTCCCAATGGTGATTTACAGGATCTTCAAGTCAGTATAAATATTTTATAAATATTTGAATATTTGGGTATACACCTGCACAATACCTCAGCAATACTTCTCAGCAAGAAAAACACTGAAGAGTAAACACCTGACACAATTACTAGGTGCAGTGAAAATCTGCTGAAAATATTCCTGAGGTAAGAAGGCACCATATAAATCTTCAACTAAGAAAATCACCTTTACAACACAGGACATTTTTATTTTTATATAGGACCTAGAATACTTAAGCTGCCAATTAGGTGGTTAATGGCAGAGCTATATCCCAGTTTATGCCATGAATTCGTAGGGAATAGGTTCCAACAACTCAGGTTCCTTCCCATTGGTCCTCACAAAGTGTGCTTCTCTGGGAGGGGCAGGCTGGTGCTTCAGTTGAACACAGGTACCTTTCTCTTTGGCTTCTTTTTTTTCTGATCATTTTCCTGACACATTTAGGAAGCCATCATGCCTCTTTGAGTTTTTAATATGCTCAGTACATACATCAATCCTCTTGGCAAGTATCTTGCCCTTAACTTGCTT